>CAUYRT010020830.1:0-29451 GCA_963574885.1 Lepilemur ruficaudatus
GTCACCTCACTTCAAATAATGGGCTCAAGCTTAATCCAGGATAATACAAGAGGTGCTAACTCACTGTCATTTCTTAAAATTGAGTAATATTCCATTGTGAACAAATACCAGATTTTAACAATCCACTCATGCATTGACGGGCACTAGGGTTGTTTTCATGACCTAGCAATAGTGAATTGTGCTGCCATAAACATTCGGGTGCAGATGTCTTTATCATAGAATGTCTTGTGCTCTTTTGGATAGATGCCTAATAATGCTATTGCTGGATCGAATGGTAAATCTAATTTTAGCTCTAATTTGAGCTTCTTAATTTATTGACTATTATTGAATGAATTTACCTGTACAATTTCTTAATTCATTTGTAGTTTGGTGTTTGCTTTCTAATTCATGCATTTATTTTTATTGTCTTTATGTGAGATTTGTTTTATTCTCATTGTTATTTAATTTTTATTTATTTTAAATTTATTCAATTTTTTTAAAGTTGTACCAATTAGGTTGCTTTTGATTGCAAGTTGCATAAATGCTGACTCCTAGGAGTCTAACAACAAAGGTATCAATCTCTCATCCTTGTTAAGTCCAGAGGTAGGGTAAGTGTTATAGATGGGTGATTGAAGACATTATTAAGAACCCTAGCACTGGGTTCTTCTTCTTTGTCTTCCTTAATATCAGGTCTTTTTTAAGACAGCTTAACATCATGATCACAAGGTAGGGCCATGTGGTAGTCAGGTTACATATTTTCTTGCTCATTTTCAGAGAAGGAAAGAAAGCTCCTCTGCCAGGTCCTTTTCTTTCATCTGATTAGGCTAAGACAAGTCATGGGATCATGGCTGTATCAATAACAATTTGCAGGGAATGTTATAACTGATTCAATTTGATTGTCAGGATCTAGGCCTCATGCTGGCCATTGAGTGAACTTCACTTCAGTCATGAGAGGCTAGATTGGCAGAAAAATTTGGGATTCTCTTAGGAAGAAAGAGGGATTTCTGGGTAGGCAACTAGCAGCATTAATGAGAGTCTTTGAGGCTAAAATTTATCTTGTATTTGTCCACATTAAAAAAATTCTGATATATGATCATTTTCATTATTTAATAAATCATTTGTACATTTTTTACCCTCTTTGATTTAATAGTTACATAGGGATGTGCTTTTAAATGTCTAAGTATTAAATGTTTTGTGTTTAAACCAGTGATTATGAACTATACATTCAGACTTTTCTAATTTTTCAAGATTTTCTTTGTATCTGTACTGATCACTTTGTAAATGTTCTGGTGATTCAGGAAGCTATATACCCAGATGATAATTCTATTGGTATTAATAGTTAGCCTTAAGACTCAGTAAAAAGTAACTTGAACTGAGCTCTTTAATCTTATTTATTTAACAAACACTTATGCAGCTTCCCAAGTGCCAGGAACTTTTTAAATTATTTTGCAACTATTAACTAATTTAATCCTCACAACAATCCTGTGAGGTAATGCCCATTATTATTCTATTATTCAGATGGCCAAGAAAGCATAAATAACTTTGACAAGGTCACACAGCTAGCAAGTTGCCCTGCTCAGGTCTGGACATGAGTAGCCTGGTCCCAGAGGCCTCAATCTTTACCACTATTCTAAACCATCTATCCATCAATAAAAAGTAATACAGTAATATCTGAATAGATTGAGTGGAATCAAGTCCAAATTTACCTCTCCAGTAGCAAACAAAATAACCAAAACAATCTGTACAAAAGTGAAAGAAAAAAAAAATAAAGAAGTGGTAGCAATCAAATAAGGAAAGAAACACTGTTTTCCTCTAATCTTTAAAATATAGAGGCTAAGGGGAAAAAAAGATTTGGTGGGGTTCAATTTAATTTCTAAATTATTATCTATTTCTCCCTTGAGTAGTAAGTACTAGTGTTAGAGTAGGAGACTAGGAAACAGGGCTGAGACTGGGTGCAGGGGCTTGCAGAGTGGGTTCAGGTGTTGAAATAAACAACCCTTAGGCAGAAGGTAACTAGCCTACTAGGCTAGAAGTTGGATGCTGGGGCTTGCAGAGTGGATGCAGGTGTTAAAGTCTAACTAAGGGGTGTTGATAACCACAGATAAGAACTGGCTTAAGCCAGCTTGTCAGCTGTCTAGGTTGCCTTACATGAACTTTGGCTAATTACAGTATCATTTACATGGTGGTTTTAAAATTTCTCTGCCCTCGAAATCACCATGACAGTTCTGAAACAACTGTACAGAGGATGAAAATGGGAGGGAACCCAATTCTAGGAATTACTACCCAAATTCTTAGCAAAAGCCAGCCACTTACCCTTGAATATTCCTCCCCTCAATTAGTGAGACCTCATAAAACCACAAACCCCATCCTTTTGGTGCAGCTGCCCTTTCTGAGTCCGCCTGCTCCCTCTCTTGAGAGAGCGTACATTCACTTTTAACAAAAGCTGCTTGCTTGGCTTACATGGTGTGTTCTGAATTTTCTTCCTCTGACAATCACTAAGAACTTGAAAATACTTCCACTGGGAGGTCGGTAACACTAGGAAAAAAATATGTGTTTAAAATCTATAGAAATCTCATTGGTAATGCCCTGACTTTGAGAGAAGGGGTCTGAGGGAGCGAGTAGATAGTCACACATAGAACCATTATTTATCAGTAAAAGATATTAGTAAAGGAAGGAAAAAATTAGGATTTATCCATACTGATTTCTCTTGATCAGGGGGGAAAGGAGCATTAAGGTAAAATATTCATAATCACACAGAGATTACCCTCCTCCAAAAAGAGACACAGCAGTATTCCAATCAAGAGCTAAAAATATATGAGACAAAGACCACTGAGAGAAAAGGAAAAGTAGGGAAAGTTGTATTAAGGTCTCCCAGGAGGTACATACCATAAGCCCTTAGTCTATGAGCCAAAATAAATAAGTATTTAATATTACTTATTTAAAAATTTTTGAAACAGGGAATTTTTGGCTTTGAGCATCTAAATTACAGTGAGGAGATGATTTGAAACTCAAAGATAACCTCCCTGGGTGGGTGTGAGAGAATATATCCCAACTAAGGAGACAGAGGACATTTAATAAATTTGGAGAAGTTCAAGCAAAGCCAAGATTCGTCAACATAAGTATACATGTGATTCCAGCTGCATTCTTACATTATAGTTATTAATATCTTATCTTTGCTTTATCATTAAATATTGGGTGGGGGTTAGGGGTTTCTTGACTCTGATAATCCACATTTGGACTTGATGGAAAGGCCTGTGCATCACCCAGGAATCCTGGAGGGGCATTTCTGGATACAATGCCCATATAAGATTTAGGTTTTCTCCTTAGGGGAGAGAGATCCAAAGCGGGAATGTGAGAAAATCTGGACGATTATACATTTTTATAACCTGAATGGAAAGAAGACTATGCAGAAACTGTTAGAAGTTCACCAAAAACCCATTTCCTCTTCTTCTGGTTACATAGCTGGACTATGTTTCTCAGTCTTCCTTGCAGTTTGTGTGGCCTTGTGACTGCATTCTAGTCAATAGAGTGTGAGTACAAGTAACACGAGCCACTTCCGGGCCTGTCCCCTCCCTGCCCCTCAAAATTGTCTACATGCCATCTTCCCTGTTCAGGCATTCCTGAAAGCCACGTGTTGAATACGGCTGCCTCCGATAACCTGAATGTCTGAATTGCTGTTTGGTCTAGACTGTTCCCTATACCCCTTCCCACACTGGAACAACCTTTATGTGAGCAACAAATAAACTTGTACTGTGCTTGAGCTATTGGTATTATTTATTTTTGGATCTATTTGCTATCATACAGCAATTAGCCTGCTCTAAATAATATAGGAAAGGTCTTGACAAATGCCAGAAAAGATGATCAAAGCCTCTAGGGTCTTATTCATAATTGTTCATGATCTCAGATAAGGAGAGAGAGTCCTTCACTCTTTCAGCAGTCTTAAGTATGCAGAGAAGTTGGGTTTTTTTGCGTATTTTGTGTTCATTCCTACAGCATGGAGGAAGGCAAGGCCAGATCCTCCATCTCCCCACATGGAATTGTTTTTTCACTGAGAAAAACAAATATGCTACCAGAAGAATGAAGGATGCTGGGTAAGGAAAAACAACGTTTGACTAGTATAATCTGAATGTACCAAGGCAGAGATAATTCTTTATGATGCTATGATTTCTTTAGTGTAAATATTTTATTAAAGAGTTTTTTTTGTGTGTGTATGTATTTGAGAGTACTTTCCCCTTTGAAAGAGATACACAAGAAACTGTTTAACAATTGTTACCAATGGAATAAAGGCCTACGGCAGGAAATAAGCTTTACTTTGCATTTTTTACCTGTCTGTATTGTCTGATAATTTTAACCTTATGCATGTATTAATATTACTTTATTCATTTATTTTTGAATGTCAACAGACATGAGAGGACATTGTGGTCATATTGTTTCCTTCCTACTTTATAATCTTAGGTATGAACATTAATTTTAAAAGTACCAAACAAGTGATATTAGACAATTTTCCTTACATAAGATCTTGAATCTTATGTAAGGAAAAAATCTTTTTTCTATTTCCCTAACACTGCAGTCCCCAACCCCCAGGCAGTGGCCTGATAGGAACCTGGACCACACACATATCACCGCCTGAGCTCCACCTCCCTGCCCCTGTGGAAGAATTGGCTTCTATGAAACTGGTCCCTGGTACCAAAAAGGTTGGGGACCACTGCTAACACATTTGTATGGTGCTGATATACATATTCTGAAGTAAGAGATTCAGATTATTATAAAATTATTAATTTCTATTAATGAAATTATAACTACCGTTAAATTACTATTTCTAAAATGATATATGAAATTTTCAATATAATTTACTTTACATTTAATTTATGTTTAATGTATTTAGAAACCCAATTCTGATTTTGTAAAATTAATAATTATTTTCGTCCTTTATATTCTATTGTTCTCTCCTTTGATTTACTGCATAATTATCAGAAAAATATTTTTTGAGTAAGTTTTTCTACAGCATTGTAATATATTTTCTGAGCCTTTTATTTTGGAATGTTTTTTCATTGCCTTTGTACCTAAAAAAAATTTTGGCAGCCCACAGAATTCTTGGATCTTGTCCTTTTCTATTCAAAAATTCTCCAGATAAGTCCAGTGTCTTCTGGCACTCAACTTTGTCAGAAAAGCTAAGGCTGGCGTAATTTTTATTCCTGTGTAATTTTTTCTTGCCTGGTTGTCAGGAGAATTTTGTATTTACCTTTGAAATTTAATAATACTACCAGAATATTTCTAGATATTGGCTATATCTTGTACACAGTATTTCATCAATTATAAGATGTACATTTTTCTCATTTTAGCACCTCTTAAATTAGAATACATATTACAATCAATGATTAAAAAGGATTATGTCATACCTTAATTTGCAGCACTTTTTTTTTTTTTTTTTTTTGAGACAGAGTCTCACTCTGTTGCCCGAGCTAGAGTGCTGTGGCACCAGACTAGCTCACAGCAACCTCAAACTCCTGGGCTCAAGCGATCCTCCTGCCTCAGCCTCCCAAGTAGCTGAGACTACAGGCATGCGCCACCATGCCCGGCTAATTTTTTCTATTTTTGGTAGAGACGGGGTCTCCCTCTTGCTCAGGCTGTTCTGGAACTCCTGAGCTCAAATGACCCTCCTGCCTCTGCCTCCCAGAGTGCCAGGATTGCAGGCGTTAGACACTGCACCCTGCCAATTTGCAACACTTTTTTCTTTCATAGCACACCTGAAAATAGTGATATATTTTCACAAGAATAGAATCTCAGATTTAATTAAATAATAGATTATAGTTTCTATCAGATACTCTGTTTGTAGTTGGCCCTCCCCTGCCACTGCGGGGAACACATATCCATGGAGTGCATCTCTGCTACCGCCTTTTATCAAACTCATCTCTTTGACCTACTCCTCTGCCCTTTCCTGTCTCATGTATGAGTTTTAATTTTACCGTTGTATTCTTTCTTTCCCTGGATATATTTTCTTTTTATGTAACCCAATTATTTTTATTACTTTTTAAAAATAATTTTTAAATAAAAATAATACTTGCAAGTGGTAAAACTTTCATAAAGTACTAAAGGTACATTATATTACCATAATGCAACCTTAATTTTATTTCTTAACATATATAAATATGTCATGTTCTTTTTAATTACCACATGCTACTAATTTATAGTCATTTATAGTAGTTTATTTAGCTGTTGCCTAGGAATGGACATTTGGATTTTTCTAGTCAATTGCTATCATAAACAATGCTGTAATGAACATCCTTGTATATAGATCTTTCCATTCTCCCAGGTGATAACTGTTAAATGACTTCTAAAAGTGAATTGATTGGTCAAAAGCTAATGTGTAATTAAAATTTATATGGATGGTGCCAATTGCCCTCTGATAAGTTTATGACAATTTTCATTTCTGGCAATGGTCTTTGATCAAGACTTGTTTCCCCATTGCCTGTCAGTATTGTATATTATCAAACTTCTTTTTTCCTAAATTGAATTTGAAAAACACTGTCCAGTTTTAATATGTATTTCCTTAATTCTATGGAGCGAGGTGAGCAATTTTTATGATTTTCTAATCTATTGTATTTTGTTGATGTACATTTTGCTCACAGTTTTTAAAATTGATTTGCATGAACTCATTATGCTAAAGTTATTTTATTTTCATGAAAAAATGTAATAATTTTTAATGTTTTCTAAGTTTCATGACTACTTAAAGAAGTCCTACTTTAAGATTTTTTAAAAATGACTATTTTGTTCTAACACTTTTACAGTTCAATTTTTTACTTACATAACTTGAATCTAACCGAAACTTAATATAAAGCATTGGATATACATGTAGATTTATGTTTTTATAATGGTAAGCTGGACATTCTAAAATCATTTATTAAATAATCACTCTACCCCTACTATCTTGAGTTAAAACATCTCATTAATTATAAACTAACATTGAATACTGTATTCCTATTTCTAAACTCTCTGTTCTCTTCAATTGACCTGCTATATATTACTGGAAAAATATCAGTTTTAATTTCTGTTGCTTTAAAATATGTTTCATTATCTTGTATGAATACCCTACGTGGTAACCTTCCCTCCCAAATTTTCATGTCTGCTCTTATGGACCTCTTCTCCCCCCAGTAATCCTACTATTATTTCTATTGAAATTATATTTGATTTATAAGCTAATTTACGGAGGACTCAATCAATACAGTATTAATCCATCTATTTAAAAACAGATCTTTACCTTTCCAGCTTCTCAACTCTTTAAGGGCCTCTAAAAGTGTAAATTATTTTTTTCCAAATAAGTCATACATATTTCTTGTTATATTTATCTCTACTCATTTTAGCTTTGTGTGTTATTTCTTAAAATTTAATATTTTCTTTCCTTATCTTGTCTAACCCATTTGTGTATGGAAAAATTATTGATTTTTGTGTATACACCTTGCTAAATTATTATTATGCTCTACTTGTTTTTCAAGTTGATTCTCTGGGAGTTTCTATGTATGGAATCATACCATTGACACATAGGAAGACTTTTGTCCCCTCAGTTCATGTATATGTATGTATGTCTATATGTATTTATATGAAATATTAAATCTCCTGTATTTTACTTGATTCTGATTGGCCAGTGTTTTCTCTGATTAGTTGGTACATGAGCTCTGCTGTTTTAAAATATTTTGTATCACCTCTGTCTTATCGGGTAAGTTTCTACTCCTGTTTAGAGTGATTAGAAAGTTAATATGATTTATAATGAAACCTTATAATTTTAATGCACTGCATGTCATATTTAGCATATATTAATATTTCTTTCATTTTCATTAGCTATGTCCAAGTTGATTGCTCCTTTACCCTGACATTCTCTCCACCTGCTTCCTCCAAAGATGCTCATCTGCATGCTATGCCCTTGGGCTCTCTTCACAGCATGCTCTATTCTGTGAAAAAGCATTTTTAGGACCCCGTTGCATATTGCCCACAACATCAGATCTCAGTGTTCTCAGGGAAAGCTGGTCAGGCCTTTTTTTTACTTAGCATCGAGAGCCTTTAAGAAACTGAATTTTGTAAGAGGAACTGTCAAATTTTGTGCAGACTCTCAGGGTCTGTCTTCAATTTCATCCTCAATTCAATGTATTTGGCAGCTACATTTTATAACTTGAGGTCTGGGCTTGTGACTGTGTTCTGATTTCATAACAATGGAGATTATTGTTTTCATCTTTTTATTTATTTTTAATGTGAATAATAGAAGTGGAGGAGAACTGAAATGACACCACAGTCTTCATTCCTAATGCAGCTGGTTTGCTTTATACTTTATATTTTAATAAAGCTCTCTTTCATCTTACCTTGTTTGATAAAGTTTATGTTTTCATATATTTTACTGAGAATACAAAGTAAATGCATTCTAAAAGAGATATAGTCCTAATTTTTATTTATTTCATTTTTAAATCACTTTTATAGGTTTGATTTCCTTTATCTCATTAGACCAATTTTTCCTTTCTTTTTTGTTACAGATTTTTATAAAATATGTGATCTTTATCTAGTTTATTTGTTTGCTTATACCTAAAAGTGTAGAGAATTTTCCAGGTATTGCCAACCAACAAGACTGTGTGTAATGTCTTTGATTTTTTTTCTGTAGTTAATGTGCGGATGAGGTGGGGTGTAGGTTATACTGTTCAGATTTTATGCTGAAAAAGAGCTTGATGTTCATAGCCTCCAGCTAAATGTGCAGTCTAGCAAGCATTTATTTAATGTAGCTTGGCTGGTTTGAGTTGAGATTAACTTTATTGTTGAGTGGTATGTGCCTTTCTTTTTACTAGCTGGTTCTGCAGCTGTTTTCACACCAAAGGTCTATGGCAATTTATAAGTTTTAATTTTCTGATGCTTAAATTTGAATATTACTTGCATCGTTCTAATATCCACATCATACAAGATCTTTATGGCCCTCTATACAATGCATGCCAAGCATCGTAAGGCCATTGAAGAACAAATCAACAACTATATCTTTTATGTGGGTTTTTGTTGATGTAAGTGGCTAGTCTTGAAAAAGAATTCTACTGCTTCATGAATGATTTTAATCCTGCATTTATAGAATTATTAAAGGTTTTGAAAATATTTCTGTACTTCATTGAATTCCATGGGGAAAATTATAGGCTAGCTTGGGGTTAAAAAACGGGTAGTGAAGGATTTGGGCATTCTTTTCTTCTTCTGTGCATTATGATTTTTCCTAAAAACTTTTTGAACAATACCTATTAATTCAGAAATAAATTATCTAGTTTATTCCTTGGCTCAGTCCCTTGCCTCTCAACTTTGTTAATATTCCTTTAACTATTTTACTGTTTTATAATTTGAATTTATATTGGGTTGAGCAAAGGAAGCAGGAAGAGAGGAATCTGTAGTCATTGCTTTCGCATGTTGATTTACAGTCTTGCGTCAGTCTTGCCAACACTTTGAAATGTTTAGACCTATTTCTCTACCACTAGAAATAATAAAAGGATTCTCTTATGTTTGCTGTTGATGTTTCTATTTTCAGCAATTATAATACTTTCATTTGGGCTTTGAGATGTTAAAATCATTTACAGAAGTGACAGAGCTGATGCACAAATATATTCAACACAACTTTCCTTTTAAATGGAAATTTTCATAACAGTTGAGTTGGTTCCTAATTTGATTCTCTGTCAAATGTTTGTGGTTTAAGGTAATCCATGCCAGTCGTTGCCTCTATTTTCCTAAATAATCAAAAATTGTTTGAATGTGCAAGTTAGTCTAATTGTATATTCATTCACTGAACTATAATGTCATTCTGAGAAACTCCAGTGTAGATGGATGGCCTCCCAACACCTCCCTGCCTCTGGGAGTTGGGTCAGATTGCACATTCAACCTCTGTCCACACAGGCAAATGAAAGTGCAGAACTAATTAGCCAGATAGTTCAGACAGAAGTAATCCACTATTGAGGAGAAAGTAGGAGTTTGAAGCTAGAATTTTTTTTAATTGGTTAAATTCATTTGATGACTAAGTTTTCAACTCACCAGATAATCGGTAAGGTTTTTGGAGGACTTCTTCCAAGCAAATCAGAGAAGTTGGATTCCTCTTGGGATTAAAAATAATTATGTGGACATTTAAAACATGACTACAATTGGCCACTGAGAATATAAAGAAAATATAATGGTTGTTGATAATAAATAGATGTCCCATGTTTTCAAGATATTTACCGCCTAACTGGGATTCAAGCCCAAATGGCATAAAACCCAAGAATGTTCTCATAAATACCATATTTGCCAGACTAATTTGAGCGAGAACACCTGAAAACGTGTGGAACTAAGTGGGTCTTGTGGACTGGAGCAAGAAAGCCTTAGGAATGAGTATTTAAAGGGGCAAGTTAGTAGCTTACCTAGCGGACGAAAAGAGGCAGTTCTTTATAACTGAAGGTGTCAAATATAAAATTTAGGAAAGAAGGAGGGAAGCCAAGCTATGTGAAATCACAGAAAACAGAGTTAGTCTAAAACAGTGGGTTTTACCTCTGCAAAAATAAAGGAATAGGTCAAAAAGATCAGGAGGAGATGCTGTCCTGACTCTTTGATACACAGGAGTTTTCTGGTGGATTTAAGGCACACATTTCTGAGGTGTCCATTGAGCAACACAACCTTGCCACTTCCAAGATGCTGACATAAGAGAACAGCAGGTGCTCAAGTACAATTTACACTGATGTGGTCATAAATGCCTAAGTGACAATTCCTTCGGGTTCATGTTTTCTTTCTCTCTTGGGTCAACTTGAAACTAAGACACTCTATTTTAATTTCTTTATGGTGTAAAGTTATCCAGAAATGAATATCCTGGGACTCTTTTAAAGCCAATAGCCAACAGAGCAGCAAATCTGTTCAAAGATACATTTCCTATGTGATGCATGCTTAGCATGAAAAACCCTGAGGACAATGAAATTCAGTGTAGCTTTTTAGAGGAAATGATCTGCGAACATTTTTTGTGTATCAGGTATTAAAAAGAGAAAAAATTTATTTTCTATAATAGAAGCTGTAAAACAAGTCATAAGAAAACATTCCTATTTATTTTAATATACAAATGTAAATAAAAATGGCATGGCATATTTTAATAGTAGCAAAGGTTTTTTTTTCTTTTGACAAATAAAAACTTACTGCTTACCTCACAGAAGACCCAAAACTTACTGATGAAGTCATTTTAAGTAATTTTATTTGAAATGCTGAAGGAAATTGGTTTTATTCATTTATTCCACATTTATTCCACAATGGTTAATATTAGAAATGTTTTGGGTCTTCTTTTTTTTCTCTCAGTCATGATCAATCAAGATGTTCTGGGTCTTTATTTAGTAGTTTGGTGATGTTTTTGTGACCAGAAATATGCCATAGGAACTTAACTTTTATTTGTATCAATTAGCCTATGGTAAAATTGTTTTGATTATACATATTTCTGCTTACAGTCACAGTTCCCAAAAACCTTTCCGACCACATAAAGTGACAAAGAACTTACTGTACGATAAGAAAGTACATGGATTTCAAGTCAGAATGCATAACAGGCAGTGATTTCTTTCAGCTGGATAGATTCCAGGCAATACAATGAAGAAGATGAAATTTGAGCTACACTCTAAATACTAAGCAGTTTTTAAACAAACAAATGGAGCAGGAGTCACCTTCCAGGTTGAGGGAATAAGCATGGTCTATGGGCTTCTCTCCTGCTTACCACCTATGGTGGTATGTGCCTGGCATATAACAAGTGTTTAATATATATTTGTAGACAGACTGACTAAGTGAATTAACTGAATAGTACACTTAGCAAGAGTATAAAGTAAGGGAAAAGGAGATGAAGAACACAAGGTAGGAAATATAGGCTTTCCATGGTATCCCAACATTGATGTTTAGGTTTTATTTTCAAGGTAACAGAGTGCCATTAATGATTTTTACTTTTTAATTATGGCATTTAAGCAAGAGGAGATAAATGACTGTGGTGTTAAAACTATTTGCTTTACATGGTAGGGGTATGCATGAAGATGAAGGTGGAGAAATTGACAGCAAGGGAAAGAAGATTCCTCTCTGATGGATAAACTATGAAATAATCACACAAAGGATAAGACAAATCTAATCAATCACTTTCTGTAGAGGAGGGGATCTTGGGCTGCAGTTTTTAAATATTCCTCCTCCACAAGCAAGCACATTCCTATTATGGAGGCTGATATGATTTAATGTCTTTGAACAATCATGGATAGCCTTTCAATGATAGTCTATAGCATTATTCAATTTAGTGTATATGTCTGTGTCTGCCTAGTGGACTACACATTTCTTGAGGTCAGGGAACAGGTCATATTTGACCTGGATCTCTTGTGTATCTTTATGTACTTTATGTTCAAAGTCTGTGGAATAATTAAATGAATAATATTTCAATTTTCTGATGGCTTGGGTACCTGGGAATAGAGAGATAATAAGGTTACTAAAGGACCATTTGTACTACCAAGAAAAGAAGTGGGTTCTATGTGTTAGTATCAGTGAACTTTGTTGATTTGTATCTTCCCATGATAGGTATATCCGTTCTTCCCCTGTTGACAGAATCTGGTTTCTGAGTTTGTACAAATCAAAGGACCAGATTCTGGATTACAACAATTTTGAAGGTAAATGCCATCTTGTATGAGAGCGAGCAGTCCTTTTCCAATGACATCCTGACCTCATTGCACCTGCCTTTCCAAAGGGTTCAAATTAGCAATATTTATAATTTGTCTGGTATTAAATGAGAATAGAATAATAAACAAAGGACCTGAGTTCAGAAGGAACAATTTAGGCTAAATGGAAAGAAGAATTTTCTAACAATTGCCATATAGTTTTGCCATATCTGAGTTTTGTTTTTTAATGATGTTAAGAAACTGCCCTTTTGCCTATAAGGATTTGAGTAATAACCTAAATACAACAGGAGGCATGGTCCATGCTTACTCTTTAATTCCATGACATAGGAATTTTTTTCCTACCTAATTTGTCTTCCATGCTTTACCAAAGAATGAAGGCAAGCTTTACCAATGCATTAATGGCAAAACAGATGACAACTTCAGTACAGGCCCATTAGCCATGCCAGGACAAGTTCAAATACTGAGAAAAGAGAACATTTTATTAAATATTACCTGAAGACAGCGGAATAGAAAACAGCAGAAAAGAAAAATGGTCACTGAAAAATTTAGTGCTGAGGAATACACACTATATTTTTCACCATTTGCCATATTTACTGAAAAATCAATGGCGGATCTCCTGTAGTGTGACTACGGTGTGACAAACTCTTATTATAGGTTAACATCCTATTACACCAGTTCATTTGTGTAAAACTTTCTGCTGGATTGGCAAATATTAATAGCACTGTCAGATAAGAAACAAAAGCCAGAGTCTTCCAAGGATGAGAGGGAAAGGGCATCTCTGAGAATGGTGATATTTAATTATTACTGTTATTTTTGTATAAACGTGATACTCAACAAAAGATTTAGGATTAGTTAACAAAATACACACCATCCAAGGAGATAGAGTCAACATTTATAATAGATGAAGGAAAGGGTTCAGGGACTAGCACATTAGAATGATAACAGGAAGTTGGGATTGAGAGTGAACTACGCACATCAAATGTTGGGAGTTTTTATTCTTGAGTGAATCGGGCCATGTGTGGCTCTAAAGTTTTCAACAACCAACTTAAAGAAGACCTGGTCAGCTTTATGATTCACAGTGTTTAATAAGACAAAAAAACAAACCGGGTCATTGCTTATGAATATTCTATTTTTTTCCCATTCTGTAGCCAGAGATAAATTTCTCTTGTGAATTCTCAGAGAGAGAGAGAAAGAGAGAGTGAGCGAGCTGAAACACGGGAGACAATATTCTTACAGTACTTTCACAATGAGCTTACTTATAATTTTTTACTACTTAGCCTGATAGAATTATACCTCAAAGCAACAAAGTAATACATCTTCGGGAAACAGGAAGGGGAGATGCTTCCCACTGGAGTGGCACAAGGAAGGACAGGTTTTAAAGTATACAAAGACTCTATATAGATAGGCTCTATATCCTCTTTAGGATATTTCCATTCTCTCTCTCCTTCTCGTATTTTTATTTTTTTCTTTTCCATTCAAACTTGAGATTTTTAGGTACCTGGGCTAGGTAGCCGGCTAGTCTGGCTGAGCCATATGCTTCAACACTTAGTCCTGCTAGGAGTAGGGTTAACATACTTTCACGGATATTGAGGAGCCTGACAAGAACACATACATGAATAGAAGGCCACTCTGCGTCCCATGGAAGTGACCTCAGGGTTGCCAAGGTTTTTCTCAAGAACAGTCTCTTCAGGGTTATGGAGAAATTTCTTCTTGGTCATGATGTTCAGAGGGAACCAAATTAATTCGGCAGCACCATGTCACAGAGTAAACAAAAACTGATTTGTGTTCTCATAAAATTTTCAGTGTTAGTTGACCAAGTGAATCAAATAGAATCTCTGAAATTTGAATTTGAAGATTAATATCATGAACTTATCTAAGAGATGCAGAATTTCAGAAATAAAGAAGCATGGAAACAAAAAGATCAGGGGAAGAAAATATGTTCAAGCCTCCACTGCCATTTGCTTGTTCTTCCTCCTCAAGTCTCCAATCTGTCTGCCTCGCCTTACCCACTAAACCGGAGCCTGGTGATGGAATGACTCCAGTGGATTTATGTCTTTCCACCAATTAATATCGATGTTATTCTAGGCAAGTCAATGTTGGTTGAATGAACTAATGTTGCTATTTTTTTTTAGCCCCATTATATAAGTAAATATCACTTTGCTAGTTTAGGAATAACCCAAAGTTTTATTTATAAATCGGTTGACAAATGAAACATTATATGTGCATTATGAATTTAAGATTCAGGATGAGAAAGGAAGAAAGACTGGGGAGACCAGAGTCTAAAAGTTGACAGGAAAAAAAAAAAACCTAACAATACATTTGTCTATTTTTGCTCATCATTTTTCGTATATTTGAAACAAAACAAAAGAAAGCAACAACAGCAACAAAAATCTCTTAGTTGTGCTCTTTTATAACGTTGGTTCAATATGTGCTACTCAGCATTTAATTCTTTGTCTAGTGTAGACAATAGTGGCAGGGAAGTGGATACTTAGCCAGAGATGTGTTTAAGAACTTCAAAAATTTTTGCTCTGGTCCAGTTTTGTCAGTGCTGATGTTGCAAAGGCAAGAAATGAAGGCTGTGGAGAGCGGAGTGGAGCTTTAAGCTCAATAGGTTACTCTTGGGTCTGGGGCAGAGCCACGTCGGGAATTAGGCGCATTTTCCCTGATCCTCAGCCGGTAAATGGGTATCCTCCCGACAGTTTCAAAGTGGTTCTGGTGGTGTTTAACTTCTCTCCCGGTGGGGGGCTAATCTCATAAAGATTTCAGCCACACAAGCAACAGTGTCTGGGGTGTAATGATCGCTTTGAAGTTTGTTTGCTCGCCAGTGCATTTAAACAGTTTAAATGTTCCAGGAATAGGATTAGATGCCCCAGTGAATTCATTTCATTTACCCCCAGCAGTGGTTTCCCAATACTATGAGAGGTTTACATGGTATCAATTTAGAGGCCTGCTGCTTTTGAAGATTTTCCCTTTCACCCTCTCAATTTTCTACCTCTCTCTAGGTCTTGCCTGGAAAAATATTAGGGGTCAGGGCTCAGTAGAAAGGGGCATTATTGTTATGCCTTTAGGGCATGCAAAAGATAATTTTCTGAATTGTCTTCTAAAGTGTTGTTAGCTCAATAAGGAGAAAGCAGAAAACGAGAACAAAATTAAGGTCACTTTAGAGCTTGTGCAAAAATTAAACATAAATTTTGAACCTCTCTACAGCCTAATCGCTGGATCAGCCATTCCATTTTAGAATAGATAATTTTGAACCCTGATTGTTGTACTAGGTGTGCAGTGAGTTACTATTATATCACTTTTGTAGGTTTTAACTTTTAGGAACTACAGAAAATGTGTATTTCCTTCAAACATAATCCAAAAATTGTATTTGAAAATAAGTAGTGACTTGTAGTCCCTTAATGCCTACCAGTTCTCTTATGCTGAACCCTGCACACTGATTCACTATACCAGAAAATAGATTAAACCTTTCTATCTTTGGATGTAGAAGGAAAAGAGTTCTCCTGAGCTGCTGTGTCCACTGAAAATGACCTCTAGGACCAGCAGAAATTAATGTGGGAGGATATTTAATATTCTAAAAATGGAAAATTTCCATGAAAATGAACAAAAATTTTCATGATACAAGAATATATTACTACTTTCCAACATCCATACTCTCCTAGGTAGCTCAAATGACATAATTTTAGGGAAAGTTAAATTTTCATTTCACAAAAATTCTTGGGATATTAAACCAGCACTCGCCAAACACATTTAACTTAAGGGAATATTGTATTTCTTAGACATTGTTGTTTTTACTTTTTTCTTAAAAATAAGTTGAAAATAATAATGCTCATTTTTTGAAAGCTTAGAAAAAAGCAGAAAGTTATAAAGAATAAAATAAAAATCACAGATAAAATTTCACAAACGTTGATATAAACACTGTTAAAAAATTTGAGATACTTTCTTTTCTTTTTTAAGTATATTTTTCCATAATTATGATCATACTATAAATAGATGTTTTCTTCATCTATTAATACTATTGGTAGTATTAACAGATTATATCAGGAACATTTTCCCATGTCATTAAAACTGTTACTAAAAATGATTTTAATGGCTGAAGAATATTTCCTTGAATGAATATGCTGTAATTTGTATTAGTATTCTTTTTTATTAGATATTTATAATTTTCTTAACTTCACGGTTTATAGTTTCTGTATGTTAGAAATAGTTCTAATTATTTTAGGATTAATTTCTGTAACTGTAATTACTGGGCCAAAAGTTCTGAATATTTTAAGGATTCTGAATATATACATATATTCAAATGTTTTTCAGAAATGTTCTATAAAATTATTAGAGAAGATTAATGTTTTAAAATATACGTATTAGCTTTTAGATTTTTTTCATGTTTCTTGCCCACACTCCAGTCATTTGCTTTTTTTCTTTGAGGATGTTTGTTATTTTTAGTGATTTTTTTAAAAAGCTCATCATATTGAGACTATCCCCTTACTCTGTATCTGTTACAAATACCTTCCCCCAGGCTGAGAATGACCATTTTGTTGCATTTCCCATTTCCCATCTCAGTCTCCCATCCATAGCATCTGCATAAACCAATGACCCCTTTTAGAACTATATTATTGAAATTAAAAAACTATTTTGTACTGAGAAATTATGAGTAATTGCCTCAGTATAATGGAGAACTGATTACCAAATTGCTAAAGGTATGGTAACACATTTTTTAAAGGGAACTAGATGCACTTCAACTAACTCAGTTTTCACGGGATGATCAGGCTTCTTTCCATTTTCTCCACATACACCTTCTCCAGACCCCCATCATCACCCTCTCTCTGTTTTTCCCTGAAGGAGAAAACTTTCCTCACTTTAAAGTAGAGTGAACAATCAATTGATCTTCTCTTCCCACCGTCTGGTTAGATTACCTAGGGATTTCCAGCAGATCTCTTAAAAGTATGGTTTACTTACCGCATACAAAAGCCTCTACATGCAGAAAATGTTAATACCACTCTGCCTGATCCTATTTTAGGGGACTTGCAGCATCCCATACTTAGTGGTAGCGTGCATAATCGGCCGGGCAATGCTGCTTGGTACTTTATTCTGATCTCACTTTTGTTTAGTCTGCCAGCAGTGAATTGGCATAATCTCTCACTGAAGTTATTTTATTTTAAAATGATCTCATATACTTAAGGAACATTCTAGGCACTGACCAGTCTTTACTGGTCCAGGCGAACTTAGGTGGAATCTGCTGTTGGCCTTTAGATAAGAATTTCTCTTACCCCATAGTCAATCTCAATTTGTGATCAAAATACATTTTATCTTTCCTTGAAAACCAGACTTGTTGTTTTGCTAGGCATTTATGGTGAGTTAATAATAGACACCCTAGAAGACATGCCCAGATACCAGACAATTAGAAATATTCTTACCTCTCTTGTGGTTATCAATTTTGAATGCTTTTAAAAAATAATTATGCTAATTTTTACAATATAGAAGTACTTGCAGGTTTATGTTTTAGGGTAAAAAGTCTAGTTCCATGGCAAGACCTATGGGAGAGATTATGGAGGTCTTCAACTGTACATGTTGTAGGAACAAACACCACTTAAGCTAGGCTCTGCTTCCTAAACAAGTATTTAATCTCTTCATTAAAGATATATGAAACTAAAAATCAATGAGCTCCGGTGGTTAGAGCTTTTTAGCGGAACTAATGGATACACCTTGTCTAACATTAGAAACTTCACTTGTGGTTTACAGCTGTACACGAAGAGAAAACATGAATCTAGAAATAAAGTCTCTAGCTATAGTAATAATTGGGCTGTGAGTTCTGGATAAGCAGGTCTCATAAATATATAACATATGGAATAAAGTATTGCCAATTCACATTCTCTCACATTAAATAGATACGGTAAACTCTTACTATACGAGCTAAGATTAAAGACAGCAAAATTCTGCTTGGATACATGCCCTACTGAGCCTCATTAGAAAGGCTCTTTGTGCAAATTTAAACCCCTGACATGCCGACATCATGAACTATTTAAACTGAAAAATATTTTACAAGACTTGTTTGGAAATATATATATTAATAAAAGTACTTCATTTCACCAGGCAAATACAAGTAAAAATATTGGTGTATTTCAGGTGATAATAGGAATTTCCTGGTCCTTTGGACAAACACCTAGAGCCTGAAATGAATCTTATACAAATCAATTTATCAATTACATCAGAGTATCATGAAGAAAATCTCAGGGCATTCATTTCCACCTACTCATTTTGCTGCTAGATCTATTTCAAAGTTTTGTTTTTTGTCAACACTTGTTCTAAACAATGCAAGAAACCATGATGAACACACTAGATAGATTACAAGCTCTACAAGGCCAGAAACCATGTCTGTCTTCTTTAAAAACCTAAAGTGGGGCCCACTGCATCGTAAGCACTCACATTTTAGTTACATCAATGACTGAAGGGTGATGAAGTTAATATATGAGGCTTGGCTAAATTGTGAACTAATGCAGCAGTCCACTTCGACTCACGAGGAGTCAGCAAGATACTATTGCACATAGTCCCAGCTCTAAATCATCGCCGAATCTTTGCTTCATTAATCTTTGTGTAGATATGTCTCCAGACATTTCATTCATGCTTTTGTAGCTCTCACTAAGTAGACATGAGACAGCTAAATACAAAACTCCATTAAAGTTTCAATCTGACCAAAGGGACTTGCTTTTAATTCTAAGCATACAGCCAGGTGGCCAATAAGAATTATAGAACACATGTGTCTTGGGAAATGGAGAAGAGTATTCTGTACAGCATTTCAGTCCAGAAGATGTCCTTTTTCTCTGGGTGCTAGGGAAACTTCTATCACTACAGGTGCAGAAAGGATTAATAGAAGTTTTTCAGAGGGCGTTTTTTGAGAAGTTGCAAAGAAATTATCAAAACTTTAGCAGTTCTAATGCTGCACAAGATATAGAAGCACATAAGATACAAAAAGGAAGAAGAGACACCGCACAATCACAGGACAGACATGTGGCTGTCAGCCACACTGGTGAGTGCTCACACCCAACCCTAGTGCACAGGTCACCCAGATGCTCCACCTAGTTACTCATCTGTACTTACATCCACAATCATTTCTGGCTTTTTCTTCTTTAGATTAATATTTAGTAATTTGCATATGGTTGATTGTGTATTGTATATGGAGGCTCAGTTCTTTTAAATGAATTTATTTGTTGCTCTTATAAAATCCCAGCTTTAACCCCTCTGGCCAGGAAGACTGAGCCAGTGGACTCAAATGATAGTTCTGTCACTATCCTGCTTTCTGATGGGGCAATGTAGGTGAGCACACCCTTAAAACACAATCTGCTTACAATGAACCCACATCAAACTGCATGTTTTGGTGAAACACCATTCAGAATGATTCTTTATAGGTAAGCTATCCTGGCAATAACCAGCTAGTGTCTGGGCACAGCATCCTGGACTTATTCAAAAAGTTATCATAAATAGCTAACAGAACAGTGGGTCATTTTTCAATTTTGGTGGACAGAATAATACTTACATAGCTGGAAGGCGTCACAAATAAATGTTTATAAATGTAAATTAATGTTTATAAATAAATGTACCTCCTATATTACTTTCATTTTGTGGGGTCTAAGGAGAGCGGAAAGCAGAGTCTTGTCAAGAACGTGGCATCCTACTGAAAAACATTGTCTTTTTCTCAATCCTAATGAACCGCTTCTGAAAGATAACCTTTAGAAAAAAGAATGAAACCTGCTTTTGGTTAGATTAGTGTTTGCAATTTTTTTTTTAGTTTATGTAATTTTTTGCTAGTATTTTGGAAATCATTATGCTTACTGGTGGCTGTTCCTGTTTTATGTACTTTAATCTATTCAACTCTATGAATTTTATTTGGATAATTTGCCCTAAGACAATTCAAAGTCAAAGATGTAAGGTAAATATTATTGTTATGAGGGCATGCTTTTTGGTACTAAAAGAAGATACTGTGGGCATGGTAAATAATAGCCAGATGGAGTGGAAAGAGAAAGCAACTGCCCATCACTTTTCAGAGGAAGAGTCACGGAAAAGAGTGGGAATAGATATTTCTATGAGGTATTAAAAAAAGTCGCTTTTAAAGGTATGCAGAGTCTATAAATAGTGAGTTTATTGTAAAAATGCATACATTCATCTCCCCTTTTCTAATTCCACTTCAGCAGGACTCCTTGCTGTTTCTTGAGCCTGCAAGCATATTCCTGCCTTTGCATTTACCATGTCCTTAACACTGATACCAGCATTTAGGTCTCAGTTCAAATGTCATCTGTTGAGTGACAACTTTTCTGACCACCCTATAAGAATAGCAGGAAACCTTCCTGCTCTGCGTGCCTCCCCCCTGCTTCCTAACTTATATCTCTGCATTGCACTTACCTGTCCATTATACACCTTTTGGCTTGGTGCACAATATGTGCTCAAACACTTTGTTGAATGAATGAAATTATGGACAGATAGAAATGAAGGATTCTTAAATAAAATCTTATTGTTTAAGAAATAAATGTATACTTTACAATGCATTCACAGTAACTGAAGTCCCTGTCCACTCATATGTTTTGTGGATGGCTTAACATTGTGCATAAAAGTTCCCCGAAAAGGAATTTGGAAGAAAGAGACCTTATTCCAGTGAAGTTTGCAAACTGGGGAGAAGCAGCCTTTGCTGTAAAATGAAAGTGCTTTCCAGAGAACCAAGGGAGGGTTCGGTTTTTATAGTGAAAGTTCTCGCCCAGGTTCCCAGTCAGGTCCATTTATGCAAATGAAGGATTAAAACTTGCTTAATTCTGATTGATTGATGCAGCTGAGTTTTGATTGGTTGGCTCAGGTTATATGAACAAGAATACAGCTATGAATTCTCAGAGTTAAGTAGATGTGTGGGTTTTCTGGGAACTCAAGTTACGTGTGTCACCTCTAGTCAGCAAATGGCTGTTTGGATTCTCTTTAAATTTAGGCCCAGTTAGCCACGTGGGATTCATCTTGAGGGGCTTTCAGGTTCATAGCACTCAATCTTCACAATAATAATTCATGTTTTGCAAAATAAGTGTTTGTGCTAACAATAATAAGGGTTTTTTTTTTTTTTGCATTGACCTAGCAGTCTTCATTAGTAAAAATTAGGCATCTTTTTTCTGAAAAAGAGAAAAGATCCCAACATTAATGTTATTATTTAAAGATAAATACAGAGTGGAGAGTTGAATACTGTTAAAAAGTGGTGGGTCTCTGCCAAAATGTAATCATTACTTTTTAAAAAAGGAAATCGTGTGTATCACAGCAATTTTAGGAAATATTGGAAAACACTAAGAAGAAAATGTAAATCACATTTTATTTCATCAGAGTGACATATATCATGCTAGTTTGGTATACACCTTATATAAATGTTTTAGATGAGATTTTTAAACATTGGTATTACATTATGCAAATCTTTAGAACCTGCTTCTTTTTCCTATTTAATAGTTTATAAAAATATCCTTTCATATTATTAAATGTTACTCTATAAAATATTTTAACAGCTTCATAGTATTTTGCTTTATAAATGAAAATTTCTAATTTAGTCACCCCCTATTGTTGGGCACTTAAGTTTTCATGATTTTTCACAGTTACAAACAACATTGCAAAGAACATTCATAGAGTAAATCTTTATAACTACTCATGATTATTGCTTAAGATGATTTTTTTTATTAGTAGAAATTCTACATCACAGGCAGTATACTTTCTCATTTACTTTATACTTACCTTCAAATTATTCTCCAGAAATTATAGCAAATTAGTCATCTAACATCAGTATACAAGAGTGTGAGTATATTAATTTTATATAATGAGGAGAAAATGTTGATATTTTGACAACTAGGATCAAAATTTATTTCAGAATAAAATTGCCTTTGTTTGGAAAATTACTTTGTTGCAATTATTTATTCTTTCAAATGATTTGTAAAACACATTACCCAAATGTAATCTATTAATCTCTATTTCTGTTATTGTAATGTGGTAAATCCTAGAAATTTAGTGCATTGCATTGTGTTGGAGTTAAAGGGACATGGGCTTCACATCCTAATTCGCTACTTCATCTACTAAACACCCAACAATTCCACTCCTTGGTGGAAATGCATGTCTATGTGTTCCAGAAAGACATGTATAAAATGTTCATAGCAACTTAATTAGCAATAGACAAAATGTCATTCAGTAATAATGGATATATGTCACTGAAAATAAACAAACTAGAGCCATATACAACAACATAGATGAATATCACAAAAACAATGTTCAGTGAAAAAATCCAGAAGCAAAAGAAGATATTCTGTATAATTCCATTTATATAAAGTTTAACAAAATGGGGAAAAGTAAACTATCAGCTTTAGGAACGCATGCTTTGGCATAAAAATACAAGAAAAACAATTACCATAAAAATCAGGACAATGATTATCTTTGAGCAAAAGGAAGTGGTTGTGACTGGGAAAGGAAATGAGAGGGTACATGTGGAGCACAGGCAGCGTATTAATTCTTGATGTAGTGCACAGGTGTTTGGTTTGTGAAAAGTCATTGAGCTGTACATCTTTGCTTTGTATAGCTTTTATGTGTATGTTATATTTCACAATAAAAAGGTTGAAAAAATAGAACAAAAGAAAACCAGCCTAGTTTGAATGAAATGATATGTTCTCTTAATATACTGGAACATGAATTAGTGGCATTTTCATACAGCTCTACTCTTGACTGTAAAATTTGCCGTGATTGTCTCCCTAGCATTAAAGAAGTATGTACAGTCACAAAAACAGTATCTTTAGCATGCTGTCTAATACTAGAAGCATTTAGAGAAAAATAAGAGGTTATCACTGAAAATATTATTATATTATACATTCATATTTGATTTTAAAGCATCTCCTTGGGATTCTGCTTGGGATTTTTCCAGAATAATAAAACTGAATATCTTGCATACTCAGAGATATTATTTAGCAATAGAGTTTTATAAAGGCACCCCAACTTGGATTGTTATTCAATATTGTTAGCAGTGTATAACCCTATGTTCTGTTGAACAAAATGTATTAGATGGTTTCTGATGTTAAACTATTAATTTTAACAGATATGCTTAAAAACTTAAAATTATAAAGCCTGGTTCCTTCTTTCTGACAAGATTAGTTAAACACGTGAAGAACTTACTAAAATTGATGAATTGGATTCAAACTTTAGATTTGTAAATGCTTACATGAGTATGTGCACCTTTGTTTTTTCCATCCTGTCCTTGTAACTGGGGCAATGCCACTCACAGATTAGCTCAGGCCGTTGGCACAAACTCCACTGCAGAGGTAGTGGCAGAGCCCCACTCAGGCATGGGGTTGAGAGTGGAAGACCAGAGGAGCACCAATCAAATCTAGGCTATTGCCAGAAAATGAGGCAATAGATGCCAGAGAATCAAAGAAAAACGCTCACTACACTTCTAAGAGTTGGTCTTCCCTTTTCTTTGATATGTACCCTTTAAAATGACAAAGGACACAGGTCTCTTCTTGGTTGGAATACTCTACTTTCAAATTATTTATGTGTAAGTATATTCATAAGCTAATACCACCATCTCCTTGTCTTTGTGTAAACAGCCTTGAGGCTGGGTGTTATTAACCCAACTGGTACTGAAGTTCCAAGTTGATATACTCTGACAAATGAGAATACAATAGATTAGTGACTTCACTGAGACCAGAACCTTAATGCTTAGCCAGGAGGTCAGCTCTACATGCAGAAGAAATGAATAAATCCTAATTTCTTATTACCATTCAGATTGACGTAAACAGACAAGAGACAACACATTTGGTCCCAGACTGGTCAAATGAGGCAACACGATTACCTCTGATTTCTATATTTTTTCCTTCAACTCAGCCTGGCTTTATTGTGTTGGAGAGATATGAATGACAATACAAAGGTCAAACAGGCACTCTAGTTCCAGTACATCAAACAATAAGGACACAAACAAAGCTCCTTTTACTGGCTTCCACTGACGCATGAAGAAACCCATTATTGGGCCATTTGTATGTTTTCTCTAAAATGGCAACCCTTGGCAGTGATGTCATGGTAATGATATGTTACAATGCCCTGCAAAGAGCTTGTGCAGGAAAAGGCCGTGGAAGCTCAGTCTCCCTCCTGTTATGGAGAAAGGTCAAACTCTTGTCACTCTTGATAACACGGCACGAGTACTCATCTATGTTCTTTGTAGCCAACCAGAAATGGAATGGGCACATTGGACAGCTTGCTCAGGTTCCTGACTGTGCTAACTGTGAATTAGCTCAGTCCTACACATGCACAAGTGAAAATCCCAGTTTAGACCTTCTTGCCTCAAGTCCTGTAATGATAGTCCTTAGGCCTGTCATTACTTCTGAAATTACAGTCAAATGGCTATGATTTGGCAGCTACCAGAGGAAAAGACTTTTTGTTGGGGCATTTTGACTAGATTATTCTGCACTGTTAGGATGTTGATGAAGACCACATTAGAAAGATAGAAAAAAGGTGAAATAAGAGAAAACAAATCTGACTGGAGATGCTTCCAGAGCTTCCAAGTTGTTGAGCAATTTACAGTTACTGACTCTTAAAGTGAAAATAATTATGGGCATATCTTAAGTTAGGTTCCCCTGTGTATCATGTCTTTTTCTTTCATATTGACTTAAGGATTCTTATAAGAATGACATATAGTCATGGAGAACAGAAGATGCCTTAGTTGTTCTACAAGAATTTTATTCTTTAGATTGAACCACCACTTTAGACAAATGAAATGATATTTTCTGTTTAAAATACATTCTCAGGCTTTTTCAAAATTACAAATCATATTCATACTAAAATATTTTTATGTATTTATCAATCTTCATGTATTTTAAAAATCTTTTTCTGCTTTGTAACAGAAAGAGCCAGCATTTTCTCTTTCCTAAATTTTGGTCTTCAATTTTTATTGTACATATTGCTCCTCTGAAGAAATTAAAAACAGTTTGAGGGGGTATGTTTCTAAATGATTATCAATTCTGGCCATTGTAATGCCATTTTATTTCTACTAATATTTGGTGTTCTATTTTATCCTTTCACCTTTCATAGTTTGTAGGGAAAATTATATTAATAAATACAGCAATGCAACAGGATTTTCTTTCTTTGCATGTCTTATTTTAGTTACTGGTATGCAAAACTTATTATTGGGCATATTGTGCAATTGTCAAAATCTGTGTTATCATGATTTTCCCTGGTGACGTATTCCAATCATTCGCAATAGTATGGAAGGAAAGTGTGGCAGTTCTTCGTTATCACTACATCTGGACCATGCAGTGTTGACTCCTATTTCAAAGCTCGGTTTACCTTCCATAAGTAAAATGGAACCTTAACGTTTTCCAGGAAAATGAAATATAAGGGGAGCAAAAGCTGTAGAGGACAACCTAGGATTGAGTCCATGGTGGAAACTGAGAAGGAGGTAGTCACTTCTAATTCATCAACTCCTGGGTGAGGCTTGGAAAAGGAGTCATCTAGTTCTCGGTCACTGCTATTGAGCCTTATAACTTAACTGATTCAAGTATTTTTCAATAATTAATAGAGCTTTGAAAGAGTAATAATGAATTCACAAGAGAAGTGCCCCAGTAAAGGATGGGTGGGTGGGGAGGAGTGAAGGAGAGAGGGAGAGAGAGAAGGATATGAACATAGTCAATCCACTGTTTCTCTTTTTCTTGCCATTTTTTGGTGTCTAGTGATTTTATGGTACTTGATGGTGGCCAGCTTTTCTTAACTCCATGAAACACTATAAAGAAAAAAAGCTTTGAGCCATTTGTGGAATTTGTTCTCTATTTAATCTGTGAAGTACTTGGAGGAAGCTATGAGTGTTTCGCTTTTTGCCCTCTGTCTTTAGGGGCAGTGTAATAAAATAGCTCTAATAATATGGAAAGGAAATGGGGAAGAAATCCTGTGACCAAATGACTTATGGAGAAACATGTTTCCCTGGTGTTTCCATTCATTTATCTCTACTGTATAATGCATTTTTCTTGTTTTACTGGGTAATTAAACCTTCAACACTCCCAGGTTTGTGAGGAATCTGAATCCCATTATGGGGAGATGCCTGAGTTTGATTCCCTTGTATTATTATCAGGAGTTGGCCTCTTTCAAAGGGAATGCGTTTGATAATGTTTGGAGAGGTCTCTAAGGAGAGTCCCTACTCTTGGCAAGTTAAGCACTGTCACATGTCTTGGCAGGGTTTGCTGAACTTTTGGGTTAACTCCTACAGCTGTTTCTACCCCTCCCACTTAAATTTTGTCTTAAACTTATTGCCTTGTCTGTTTCTTAATAGGGCAGGATCATTTTTCAGAGGTAAAGCTATTCTTTTCTTTCAAGTTACATTTTTATGAAAACGAAAAAAAGAAGAATCCACATCAAAGCCCTTATGGGAGAGACCACAGGTTTTCTGCATGTGTCTCCCCTAGTGTAACAGTAGTCTGATACCAATCCGAGAGATGCATTACTTAAAAGTTACACTTTCTATTCTGACCCTTTGGATTTAAAGCCAACTATTGTGTCATGTGTCTTTAATCTGAAATGCACAGCAAGGATCATAATTCACACTTACTCGTTTTTAGATCTGGGGAAGAGGAAGCTACAAACTTGTTCTGAATGTTGCATCTCTTTTGAATGTGTAGATTGTGCACCTTTTCCCAACATTCTTTTTTATCGTGAATAAGCAAAATAAAGAGTTCTAAAGCTTTTTTCTGGAAAAAAAAAAACACCTCAACAGTCAACTATATATATGACCTGCCTAAGAATTTTACTCTATCTGGAAATTAGGAGACAAGGAAATTTCACAACCTACCAGTTTTGGATAAGAAGCTGGTAATATGTTGATGCTCCTAGAAACAAGATGCAATTTGAAAGACTGAATAGTTTTTGCTTCTTTAAAGAAAAACCAGGAGAAAATTATATTTCAAGATCTTAGGAATTATATGAAATGATAAACACGGGGAAAAAGATTTTAAAATCTCAAAGTAAGTTTTTTTAAAAAAATCTATTTGTTAAATTACCTGAGTTTTCAAAAATATATTAGGCTTTGTAAAACCAAATATTTTGGCTGAAAGAAATAATGAGGCATTGTCATACTATGGAATTTTAGATATATACTGGATTTTCATTAGTGTTTAATAGTTTTATAGGTAATAAAAAGACTGAATGAAAAGGAAAATTCATATTTCTTTTCCTTTTTACTGAAAATACCTTGTGTAGCATCTTAACTTTTAATATATATTTATAAAAAGGAACAATTAGGATAATATTGAATTATTTAAAAAAGCATAGATTTGTATTTTATTTTGAACAGCAGGCTTTGTGGTTCAATAGAAAAAAAATCATTTGAGTCTTTGGGAGACCTGGATTATAGTGGTGGCATTGCCATGAACCGTGATCCTGGACCAGCCACTGAACTTCCAAGTCCCAGTGTTATTATCTGTAATACATCACTTTAGGCTCTAATGTTCTATAATTCTATAAATATATATTTTCTGATCATGGATTTTTGCTGAAAATTTTATTGACCTGGTTTATATTGCTAGTATAACCTTGATTCCAGAACCCCCACCCCCTTGAAATCTGGAGCCTGGACTGCATATTTTAACAGCAAGAATAATTTACTCTCCCTCCCCTCACCCCTGTCCAAAATAAAAGACAGAAATTCTCTTCAAGAGCACTAAAAGCTCAGAAACCAGATGGGGTTTGTGTAGGTTTTCATTATGAATTTGCAGCAAATTATAATTATAGAGACAGCCAAACCCAAAGGCACACTTTAGAATAGAGTAATAGGGACAGAGATTTAAGTGATTCTGAAAGGAATTGACTTCTTAAAGCATGTTTAAATGTCTTAATTTTTTCAGCTTGGAAGAATGTTGATAAAAATTAGGAAGAGGTCCCTTTATCTTTTATCCCAACAAGGGCTTCTGTCCTGCTTCAGGAGCCTTTGGTCAGGGCACAAGGCTCACTTTGTGCTCAGTGGTGCAATGCATCATTGGGATTATACCATGCTCTGATTCCAAATGAGCTGGGATTCAATCTTGGCTGTGCTATTTGCTAAAAATTTAACCATGGAACATTTAAACTTTCTGAGCCTCCTTTTCCTCATTCACTATAAACAGGGGTAAGAATACCTTTGTCATTGTTAGAATTGGATATAATCTTCATTCGACCCAAATTATGTGCTCAAAAAACAGGAGACGTTAGTGATATGATTAGTTGAAATAGCTGACTACATGTGTCTTTTGAAGGATAAATTGAAAATCTCTGGAGCTCTTTAATCAGGGCGGCATAAACAGGGAGGTCCAAAACATAAGGTACTATCTGTGTTGGGCATGGCTGAGGGGCACACTCTAGCAAAAGCTTTGAGGAAAGCTTAGACTGTGAAAGGTGGAAAGATGTGTTAATGCAAATAACAGAGTGACTGCAATGACTCTACCTTTTTATTGATATCTGGCTCCAAGGAGCCTGCCTGCCTTGATGGAAATTTGAAATTGCCCTACATCCTTCAGATCTAGATCGTATTGTGAGACAAAATATATATTTTAATGTAGTTACTTTATTGCTTTTCTAATATTGTAATTATCCTATCTGTTTATAGTGTAGGTTGATGCTTTTTCTGCCAGGGTCTTTTCCATCTCCTCTGAGAACAGCCCCTAATGTCATTCAACAAAAAAACTGCCCTCTCTCCTAGTCTCAGCCAAGTCCGTTGCGTGAGATTGATGCTACACTCAGCTTCTAGGGTGCACCTTGAATCGTTAGGCCTATCAGTACATTAAATCATATTGTTCAACAGGGAATGATTTTGGAGTAGGCA
>CAUYRT010020831.1:0-32169 GCA_963574885.1 Lepilemur ruficaudatus
TAGATGTGAGGTTTTTGAATGTCATCGACCTCAGGATATACTCCACTTAACTAAGGTATTGAAATCAGAACCTATGCCCTAGTGTCATCCACAAAGGAACATGGCTGAGTATATTGGCCACTAACTCCTCCAGAGCAGAAAGGACCAGAACGGAAAGGAGTGAAGAACTTTTAATTCACATCTAAAATGCTATGAAAACCTATATTGCAAGTTTTGATCTTTATTTCATGATGCTTTGGTTGTCTATTGTATTTCTGTTCTGTGAGTGAAGGAGCTAAAATATCAAGGGAAAAAGTATTTCCACGTACTTAAGTGTTCTTACTGTTTCTCTGCATTGCAGACTATGGAATTAGATGATGCAATTTCTTATTTGAGCCACATGGATGTATAGATGGTAAAATACTATTTCCCTTATTAACAATCATTTTTAGTTAACTCTCGCTATACCATGACATTGCACAAGAGGATACTTTTAATGTTGGAATTGGAATTTTCAAGAATTTATGAAGTACAAGTGGAATCCATTCTTCGGGTCTTGTGTCACCTCACTTCGAATAATGACTGATTAACACTATGGTGCTCAAAGGGTGGGAGTGAACACTGGGGAATTGGGGGGTGTGGGGTAGACCCAAGGCTGAGCGACGTGGGGGGTCACTGTGGAGGGATGGGATATGCTTCCACTCAACATTTTTTAACATACACTATCCTTTGTTTACATTTATAAAACGTATGTAATTAGAATATTTCAGTTAAATAATATATGCAATATATAAATATAATATAATGAGCACCATGTTCTTAGCAGTCACTTAAGAAATAATTCAGTTATACAGGAAGAATAAGTTTTGGTGATCTGTTGCACAGACTGCTGATTATAACAAATAATACTTTATTGTATATTTCAAAATTGCTGAAAGAATAGATTTTAAATGTTATCACAAGAAAGGGATAAGTGAGGTGGTAAATTTATTAATTAGCCTGATTTAGTCATTCCACATTGTAAAATACATATATCAAAACATCACATTATACCCCCAAAATATATACAATTATTGTCAATTAAAAATAAAATTTAAAAAATAATGAAATATTACGTATCTCTATTAAGTCTCTGTGTCTCCTTTTGATCTTAGCTCCTTTTATAACATATATAAAGATACATGCTTTTCTCTTCTATTCATTGCTGCTCTATAACTTTTGCCCATTTTTATATTCAGATCTTGGCAGCAAGATTTGGTTTTTTCAATTTAAATATTCTAATCATTATTGATAGGCATGTATGTATCCTACAATTAATTTCTCCTGGACCATAGACTTTGGGATTACCACTTCATTTATGTAAAATATTGTCCTTGGAAAATGGACAGTTCCCATTTTACTATAACATTTTACTTTATCTGATTAGATTTTATTTTTTGTAAATTTAGGGTTTTTATTGAAAAATAAAAATTATGTTTATGGTGTACAGCATGATGTTTTGAAATAGGTATACATTGTGGGTGATTGATTAGATTTTCAATTCCTCTACAGTTGGTTTCTGGGCATGATAAATATAGATATATAAATATTATCTGGATAGCCAATTTCACCATTTTTATGTATGTGTGTGTGTGTATTCACCAATTCTTTCCCTCATTGATCTATAGTGTCACATCTGTCATAAAGCAGGGTTTAATATATATATATATATGAATTTGTTTTTATTTCTCTATTCTGTTCCATTATCTATCTCCCTGTATAAATGCCATAAATTATTTTTGAAATCTAGGCAGTAAATACTCCCAACATATTCTTTTTCTTAAATCTTCTCATACTAATTTTTGGCCCTTTCAATCATCTTATAAATGAGATAATCGACTTGTTAATTCCATTAAAATTATGATAGGATTTTGATTGCTACTGCATTAAAATTAATGTATTAATTAGGATGGAATTAATCTATATATATTGTTAAGACTTTCTAGCCACAGACACAAAATACTTCTTTATTTATTTAAGCCTTTAATGCTTTTCAATAAAATGGTATGATTTTCTCCTAAACATCTTAGACATTTTTTATATTTATTTCTAAATGCTTTACAGTTTTTATTGTTTTTATAATGTTGTCTTACCTAATCTTATTGTGTATAGTAACTTAATAGACTTAGGATCTTACATATAGCAATCTTACTGAACCCATTTTTAATTTCAAATATTTGTCTCTAGAGTTTTCGAAGTATACAAACACATTGAGTGAATATGTTGACAATTTTGTTTCTTACTTTCCAAATCTTACAGCTTTTATTATTTTTATTGTGTTTTACCACTCGTTAGGGCCTTGAGCAAAATGTTGAATAAAAATGGCCACAGCGGACATCCTTGTCATTTTCTCTGATTTAAAAAAAACCACTTCTACCTTTCACCATTAAGTGCAATGTTTGTGGAGATTTTAGGAGAAGGTTTTTTTCCACTTAACTTCAAGTTTGCCAGAATTTTTTTCATAATTCTGAATGAATGTTGAAATATATAAAAATATTTTCCACATATAAAAAGATGACTATATTGTTTTTTCATTTGAGATGATAATTTATATATTAGTAATTTTCAAATAGTAAAAAAATTTTAAATACTGGAATATGCCTAACTCAGTCATGAAATGTATTTTTTTAAATATTTTACTAGATTTCATTTGCCAATATAAAGTTATTTGTGCATGAGTTTGTTAGTGAAATTGCCCTGTGGTTAGTTTCTCTTTGAAAGAAGAACACTGTAATGCTATAAGGCATGAATTCTAGAGCCAGGTTCTTTGAGTTTAAGTTCATGCTCTACCAATTACTACCTCTGTTATCTCAGGCAAATTACTGACATTTTCTGTTCCTTCAATTCCTCACATGCAAAATGAGAACAGGAAGAGCACTTACTTCAGTTGTTTGTTGAAAGGATTAAAGAAGTTGATGTGTACTTAGAATAATACCTCACACATAGCAAGTGCTGTATGGGTTTAATAAACACAATTAGCAGGATACAGTTTTATGTTTTCATTATCTAATATATATCAAATTCCTCAAATGATATGAAGAAAATTAATATTTTTCTATTTTTCCATTTTTGAAAGAATTTTTATAAAATGTCAATTATCTATTACTGAAATATTTGATAATGAGTCTAGTTTTGTTTGTTTGCTTGTTCATTTTGGGGGGAGGTGTATGAATTAATTTTATCTTTTTCAAGCGACATTTCATTTATGTTCCCTTTGCCCTTCCAACATGTAGGGGGACTTATAAGTGTCCAGGAATGCTACAAAGCAGATACATGAATTATGATAAGGAATATTCATTCTTGAGGCCAGCTCATCCTCTGAGTCCCTTTTAACATTTCAACTTGATCTTCTGCAAGAAAATAACAATATTGATGCTAATATAAAAATTAATACGATTTTTCTCTTCTCCCTCCAAACTATATTTTTCTTCCAATTTAAAATCTGTTGCTACTCAGCATTATATCTCAGCTTACCTCAGGCCACTCCTATGTAGTATCCAAAAACCAGCTCCATAAGAAGGTGTCAAGAAAAGAATCATCATCTCATATTTAATTTGGCAATTTCCTTTAATCTATACTTCCCCTTCAGCATAGGTTGTGGTGGGTGCGAGTGGGGAAGGAAAACGATATGAGAGACAAAAGGGGTAGATAGATGCTCAGATTAGCTTCTAGAACGGTATTATGCAGAAGAAACTGAAGTTGCACCCAACTAGTCTCTTTCTTAAGTCTTTGAGTCTTTCCTTGACTAAAGGTGCTTTCCTTGACCATCAGGGCTCCTCCACGGTGCTTAAGTGTCTCTTCTCTGTATTATCACAGACCCTATGGCTACTTTTACCCTGGCGTTCACTACTTTCATAAACTGTTCAGTCACCCATCCCTCGGTATCTGTTGGGGATTGGTTCCAAGACTTTTCATAGATTCCAAAATCTATGGATGCTCAAGTCCCTTATATAAAATACTGCAATATGGTATTTGCATATAACCTATGTACATACTCTGGCATACTTTAAATCATCTCTAGGTTACTTATAATACCTAGTAAAATGTAAATAGTTGGTAAATTGTAATTTTATTTGCATTATTTTTTATTGTGGTATTAGTACTTTTTATTGTTTTTTCCCCAAATATTTTCAATCTATGATTAGTTGAATCCATGGATGAAGAACCCACAGATACAGAGTACTGACTGTATTCAGAATATGTTTTTGTCTCCTTATACATTGTAAGTCCCTAGAGGCTAAGGGCCACATCTTATTCATCTATTTACTATCACGTCTCTATTCTTCCCTTTACAAAAAATTTATTGAAAGAGAAGCTGATACTATAATTTCTGTACTTTCTCATGGCTCATTCACTCCTTAGCCCAATGCAAACTACCTACACCATCTCATTACACCCAGTGTCCTCTCATTAACACCAGTAATTATCTTATGCCATGTCAAAAATAGTCCTTATTACCAAATCTCATAGGAAAACTTAGGGCCGTATTATGTAAGATCTTTGGAAGAAATAAATGCTAGTCATTCTTTCTTGAAATTCTCTCTTTCTTCTGTTTCCATGACACTTATCTTCTTTGATTAACTTTCTACGCCTTTGGTCATTACTTTTCAATTACCTCTGTGTATTGTAATTCTCTGCAGTGCTATTATGTGCCTGTATTCACCTACATTCCTCACTCCATTTTGTACACTTCACTTTAAGATAGCATCTGTTAGGGCCATCTGCCCCTAAAGAGAATTATCAGGTTATACCAGTCTACCACATGGCCAATTGATCCCCTGACTTTACTGATGACATCTTCCTTTCTCTCTTTTCTGCATAACAGGTGTGCTTATTTATCTTTCTCAGGGAAAAAAAAAAAAACCTATGGCTGATGAGGAAAATTGACTCCCTGGCAAACTGCTGTCAGGAAATCTATTTGTCTGCCAAAGGAAACAACTCTATCTGCGTGGCAAAGATGTCTGCCACAACCACAGGGAATAGGTCAAGGCAATGGCCATCTGTGAGGCATCACAATCTCATAGAAAGAAATTTCCTTTTACTCTTTTATTTTTACCTATGCCTGAATTATACATTACCATTTTAGTTCCATGACTAAAATGAGTCACATCTAAATCATACTGAAGACAAAGAGTCCATGCTTGCAAATCTTCAGATACCAATTACAGCATCTGATGGAATTCCAAACTAGCAAACATGTGTTTTTTCTAGTTAGTAACCCTCTGTGCCACTTACATTTATCACCCTTTCAAATCTACTAATGTTCCTCAAGGCAGAGGAAAAAAAGGTTATAGTCTTATTCTTGAAAGGAAATCCAAGGAATACTTACACTGTAGGGTATGAAAAGAGCCAACAGGTAAATCAGGATTAACTCCTCAATTCTGCAAAGGGTGCCATGCAACAAACTGACTAAAATCTGAGAACAATCCTTTGTAACACATTTGATGTACCTAAAATTTTTACTTCTTAATAAGGATTCTTAGAAAGCAAAAGATATATATATATATATATATATATTTAAAATCATTTAATCATTCAATCCATAACAATCCTCTAATTTTAAAATAATATAAATATTCCATTCTCTGTGAATATTCTGATCCATTAAGAATGATGGTTTATGGCTTATTGTCCCTCATTTTTAAAAGACAAAAATATTTTAAGGGCATAGAACAGAGATTGTCTATGTTTAACTTGACATCTCCTCCAGGACACATGGAAACAAGGGATGTGATCTCTTAGGAAAGTGTTAGAGGTAAAGCAACCTTCTTAGTTGTTTCACATGAACAGTCAGAAAGAAAACGAAGAGGGAAGTCTGGGTGTCTGGGAGGCACCATGAGAGCTATGGCAGGAGAAGTGGATCAGAACTGATCATCCCCAGTGAAGGCTCACTGAGAACACATCCCTTCACAGCCATCATGGCCGGCCTGCTTAAAAGGACAGATCACAACTTCCTGTAAACAGTCCTCACACAACGAAGACTACATTTTGGGGACTTTAAGTTGAAATAAAGGGATTTGATTTTTCCTTAAAAATGGCAGTAAATTTTGCTTACAAACCAAAGTCCCAATGCCCAGCTTTTATAGAAATGACCATATTTTATCAATTGGAAATTCTGAATCTCTGAAAAATAAACCTGTTAATTGCATGTAAATTACCACAAACTGGAGGACTTAAAACAACAGAAGTTTATTCTCTCACAGTTCTAGAGGTTGGAATTTTGAAATCAAGATATTAGAAAGGCCATGCTCCCTTTGAGGGCTCTAGGGAAGAATCCCTCCTTGCCTCTTTCCTCCTCCTGTTGATTGATGGCAATCTTTGACATTCTTCGTCTTGTACTTGCCTCACTCCAATCTGGCTGCCCTCTCATGGCCTTTTCCCCTGTGTTTCTCTATATTCTTCCCTCTTTGTATACAGATACTAGTCACAGAATTTAGGGCCCATCCTAATTCAGTACAGCCTCATTTTAATTAATTACATTTGCAAAGACTCTATTTCCAAATAAGTTCACTTTCTGACATTTCAGGTGAATAGGAATTTTGGGGGAATTTTATGCATGTATAAACAGGTTTTTATTTTCATAAGAATTCATATTTCACCAAGTCTGTATTTTCTTCTGCATTGTAATACACAGGGAGTAGAAGGGTTTATCCCAATGTTAGTTGAAAACGACACCAGGCTTCAATGTAACCATTTGTAATAATAACATACTTCCTAATTGGCTTGGTCGCAATCATATATCATCAACATTGTGGATCAAATCAGTAAAAGTGATAGCTCTACTGACATTTGTTATGCCTATCAGTTTGCTCTGTGGGATGGATTGCTATGAATATGAAGTTCTACTTTTTACTTGGTCACCAGTTTTGCAAACTGCAACCATCCTCATGGGCTGTCATCTATGCCTAGAGCACAGTGACCCACCTGGGATTTCCTTTTCACTATCATCCTAAAGGATCTCTTTGACTTTTTCCTGTGTTGGATCATCTGTTTCCTGTTCCTACTCCATCTTTCTTTTCATTTTTATTGGTTTACTTGCTCATTCTTGTGGAACACATACTCCAGTACCTTTCAAAGAAAGATCAATAAATTAAATGTCCCCTTTCTTACTAAAATCAATAAACATAATTTATTGATACCTGGCAAAACGTGGAATTGGAAAGCATTTTCCTTCAGATATTTGAAGGCATTATATAACACATTCATAGGTTGTTTTTTTTCCTCCTGTGATCATTTTTAATTTTTATAATGTTCTCTGAAAATTTCTTTTCATAGCATCTTGTTTTTGTTTTATAAATGAAATATCCTCTATTAGTACTCTTAGGATACTAATGTTAAGGGTTTTTTTTTTCTTTCTGCATAATACTTTCTCCTCCAAGTTGCTTTTTTCCCCCATTTGTTTATATTGCTTTCTATCCTCCTTGTTAAAGTTTAACTGTGATATTTGATAATCTATTTACCTGCTTTTGATTAAGATGCGCTGGAGGGCTCAGAAGCATATTGAAAGCTCTGAGCATCCAAGTGGGGACTGACAAACTTGAACTTCACTGAAAGGAGATTTTTCCAGGTTTTAGGAAAACCAGGATATCAGTATCTTTGCTTCCTTCTTTTATGGGAAAGTAAACAGTCCAGAGATAGAGCTTCTAGCCTCCTGTCATGGAAAAAAGTCTGCTTGCTTGTGTCTTAGAAAACAAGTGGAGGAAAGGGCCCAAAACATCAGCGTTTATATGTACATGGCCTGTTCATTCTTCTCTTTATAATACGGTACATGTACTCTCAACAGTCTAGTCCAGGCATAGTCTAACCTTCCTTAGCAAACAAATCTCCAAAGCACTGTCAGAGTAATTGAAGGGCAGTCACACAAGTGGGAGAGATTATCTAGGAATCTTTTTTAACATCATCAAATCTTCTTTAACAGAAAACTGCTTCAATTTTAGTTCCATAAGTACTGCTAGTTCCTGAGGTTTTTGAAAATTTTACGGTTTAATTTTGGATCTTCACAGTTTTTTCTATTTCCAGGTTAGCGTTTGCTAAGTGGGTAGTCCTTGCCCATCTGCTTTCTAACTTCCAAAATGCTCTTGCAATGGGTTTTTGTTCTTATCTTTGTGGGTCTAAGTCTTAAAAAAATAATTACCAAATTACAGTTTTAGTGAAGTTTCAAAGGATCAATACTAGATGCATATATATAATCTGTCATCTTTATACAATTATATTGTACAAAGAATTAAAAAAAATTATTATATAAACAAAGAAAGATGAAGGAAGTAATTGTCAGCTCAGAAAGATAGGCTCTCTATCGTCTTGAACCAACTAACACAAAATATGGACTAAAATCTACAAACAATGCTAGATCGTTGGCTGATTTTTTTCCTGCAGAAAGAAGACAGAAGTCTCCACTACTAGAGGCAAAGATAACAATCTAACGATAATCAGCACCACTTCCAATAAATGCACCATGAGTCTACAGGTAAGAATGGCATGGGGACAAAGAAGAAATTATGAAAGTTATAGAGTAAGCAAAACATACCATTTTAATAAAACTAGACAATAGTCATCAGTGACTACTAAAATCACAAAAAGAGACACCCTGGTGTCATATACTTCTTGATGTAGGTATACAACAAAATTATGCAGTAGTTTTGGCAAAATATTGAACGTGCATCTAATCAAGATTTAGCTATAACTATCAATATACAGGAAATACGCAACCATATCAGGTAAAATGACATGTAGGGGTATAATCAGGGAAAATAAAAAAAACTTACCAGGAAATTATAGCAATGCACTCCAAGAGAACTTTTGGCAATAATAGAATTGTTCTATATCTGCATTCTTCAATACAGTAGCCATTAGACACATGGGGCTATTCAGCACCTGAAATATGTGAGTGTGCCTAGTTTGACATTTTAAATTTTATTTAATTCTATGTTAAAGTATTTTTTAAATTTTAGTTAATTTAAATTTAAATAGCTACATGTGGCTAGAGGCAACTATATCAAACCATATCAGACATTTCTTCAACAATTGCATAGGAAATAAATAAAGAAATAGAAAGAGGTTCTGTAGAAAAGACTCAACAATGTATCAAATAATTACAAAGTATAAATATTATTTAAAATTAAATAATTAAATTAAAAGAAATTGTACAAAATTATGTTACAAAACATCTGGGTACTGTGAGCATTTATATTTGATGATATTAAGGAATTTTTGTTACTTTGCATGTGATAGGGATATAAAATAGTTTCTACATGAAATATTTTGGTAAAATATTCCCAGATGAAATTATATGATGGCTTAGATTTAGTTCAGCATAATCCAAGGTTGGACAGAGGTACAGATAAAACAAGGAACAGATGAAACAAGATTGGTCATAAGTTCATTGTCAAAGCTGGTATGGCATATGGGAACACATACTAACAATTCTCTTTACTCTTGGATGTGCTTGAAATTTTCCACACATTTAATGTTGTTAATACCATGTTATAACTCCAGACATTTGGACTGTAATGTACAGCCATGGTTGAGATATCTGGAGAAGACAAAAGAATATAAAGTCAACTTTTTAGAAAGCATTCTAAATTGAGAATAGATATATTAAAAGACATTGTATAAAGTGGGAGATGCCTCTTCCTTACCTTTCAGGAAATTTTACTGCACAATTATCTCAAATGTATTTTGGGTTTTATTAGAAATAATTTTAAGGAATCAGTTTTCAATTTCCAGATTTTGGTACATCCACAAGAGCAGACACATAAAATTTCAGAAGCAATCAATACAAATAAATACATCCTTTGAAGGCATTCTTGCCATGCCCCAAGTGAGGCTAAGGAAGATGAAATTCAGGTGAGATGAAAAGCGCATGTATCCACCATAAGTGTCTTCAGAAATGAAACCTCAAATATGAGCAAAGAATATAAATACAGATATCTATCCATCCAGGAAGTTTGCCAGTATGTTCTAATAATTAAGATCAGATATAGCAGAAAAGACTCATAAAGTAACAGAATACTCAAAGACTACAGCAGGTATAGCCTTTCTCTTACCATTGACTGAGTTATTGACTCCTCTGACTGTGAAGCATTTTTTCCTACATGAAAGTTTAACAAGAGGCCATTCATAAAAATAATCCCTAAACAAATGCCCTAGGGCCATAAAATATATGCATGTATATACCATTGCAGGCTTTACAATGACTGCAAAAGACCAAACTTTCTGATCGGTCTCTCTAAATTATCATGTGAATGTGAATTAAATCCATTTTAGATGTTCAAACGTCGCAATCATTAAATTCATGATTACAGGGTTACTGCCTCCTATTACTTATTCATAATGTTCCACTGCCTGCCAATTTAAATATAATATATTTTCTACCTTAACTCTTGTCAATTTTATTAAAACTTCCCTCTTACAGTTTAAAGAAGTGGGAGAGAGGTTAATTCATTTGCTCAAGATTATACAGTTAGGCTGGGCATGGTGGCTCACGCCTGTAATGCTATCACTATGGGAGGCCGAGGCGGGAGGATTATTTGAGGTTAGGAGTTCCAGACCAGCCTGAGCAAGAGTGAAACACAGTCTCTACTAAAAATAGAAAACAAAATTAGCTGGGCGTGGTGGTGCATGACCGTAGTCCCAGCTATTTTGGAGGCTGAGGTAGGAGGATCTCTTGAGCCCAGGAACCAGATTCTGGTTAGGCTAGGCTAGGCTGATGCCACAGTACTCTAACCCTGGCAATGACAGAGTAAGACTCTCAAAAAAAAAAAAAAAAGCACACAGTTAGTTAATACGGGAGTAGACTTTAAAGCTAGTTTGACTTCAATCCTAATATGATTTCCATTGTGACATACTGTCTTCTACTCTGTTTTTGTCTAGCTTCTACATTTGCATAAGAAAGGGAGGGGAGGGAAGGAGAAGAAAAATGGGAGGGAGAAGGAGAAAGAGGGGAAGGGGGAGAGAGAGAGAGAGAAAGGGGCAGGGGAGTAGGAGGAAGGAGGGAGAGAAAGGGGTACAGCAGGGAGAGAGAATGCACTCACCAGTCACACATCCTATTGGGGAAAATGATTTAAATTATTATCTAAAAGAGAATGCCAATTATATAACTGAAAATTTCAGGAAATGTGAAATTTCCTGGGGCTACCATAATAAATTACTACAAACCTGGTAATTTAAAACAACAGAGGTTTATCCTCTCACAGAGGCTCAGGCAATGGCAGGCTCCATCACCCTCTGTATCCACCTCTGTGGCCTGTCTCTGCCCTTGGAGTCATTCTTTCTTTTTCTTGAAGGGCAGCATATATTTGCAATCAATGATCTCTATCAGCTCATTTTCTGCCTGTAGAATCTCAAAAGCTCAACAGTCATCCTTCATTTCATTCTGTCTCTGTCCTCTTCTGTCCAAGGCGGCAGTGTTTCTGCTAAAATAGCGTCTGAAAACCTGTCCGTCTCCCATGTAGGCACCCTTAGACAAAAGGGCTCTCCACAGATCCTTCCTGGATAACCTCATTTCTATTCCCTGCTTTTGTTGAGATGGCTGATTGGACCCATGAGTCACACACCCAATCCCTTCAGCAAAATTGTTCAGCCACACCCTTGAACCTCTCTGCAGAGCATGCTTTCCCAACAGTTAATAGCCTAATTTTACCATCCTTTGAAATCTGAATAGGCTAGAAAACCCCTAAATAATCAAGCACTGATTCTACTTTGCTTAACAGTTCTTTCCTGAGCTTATCTCTTTCCTCTCACATTTGGTTATACACAACAAGGAGAAATCAAGCCACATCTTTAGCACTGGAAAAGTTGTGAGAATCAAATGGAATCACTTACACCAAACCCTAACAAAATGGAGTTGGGAGGCCACAAAGAAGAGGCTATCATGCACACACGCATATGATAAAACTATTACAAAGACTCTCCAAAAACCACAACCTTTCACAAAGGCCACAGCAACCATACACAAAGAATACTTCTACAAGGACGTCTGCCCAGCAACTACCTGTTCCACTTTGGACTGACACCACCCTTGGTTGTGATCCTTGTAGCCAAGAATAAATATTTCAAAACAACTTATGTAACCCTCCTCATTTTGTCTATAAAAACCTTTGCCTTGCTTTGCTTCCCTGGGTATACTTGTGGCCCCCCATGGTTTTCCATGGCAAGTGGATTCCCAGATTAAATCCATCATCCATTCCCAAATAAACTCATCTTTTTTAAGAGCCACTTTCTCTGTTGTTATTTTAGGTTGACAACACTTTGCTTGGAAATCTGCTCAGTTAAATAACAAAGTTCACTGCTTACAAGGTCTGCTTTTCACACAACAGTAGAAAAAAATTCAGCCAAGTTTCCTGCCACTTTATGAAAAGGAACACTTTTCCTCTAGTGTTTGATATCATGCTCCTCATTTCCCTCTGAGACCTCACCAGAAGCAGCATTAATGTCCATATTTCTACCAATAATTTATTCAAGAAAATCTAGACTTCTTTCTTTCATGTACCTCAAAATTCTTTCAGCCTCTACCCACTACTTAACTCCAGAGCCATTTCCACATCTTTAGTATGTTTTATAGCAGCACCCCACTTCCCAGTATGAAAATTTGTATTTTCATACATGTATTTTCAAATAACAGAAATTTATTCTTTCACAGACATGGAGGTAAGAAGTCGGAAATCAAGGCACCTGCGGGGCAAAAGTCCCTCCAAATTCTCTAGGGGGTAATTTTTTTGTCTCTTCCAGCTTCTGGTGGGTGTTGGCAATCTTTGGCATGTCTTAGCAAGTACATGCATCACTGTGATAACCAGCTGTCTCTATGTCACCATCATCTTTATGTCTCTCCTCTTTGACTGTATAGATAGTCCCCAATTTATAGTGATTCAACTTATAATTTTTCGACTTTACAATGGTATGAAAGTGATACACATTCAGTAGAAACTGTATTTTGAATTTTCATTCAAAATTCTTTGTACTAACTTTATTATAAAATAGGGTTTGTGTTAGATGATTTTGCCCAACTGTAGGCTAATGATCTGAGTACTTTTAAGATAGGCTATGCTAAGCCATTATGTTCCATAGGTTAGGTGTATTAAAGGTATTTTCAACATACAGTATTTTCAATTTATAATGGGGCCATAATCCAGTTGAGGAGCATCTGTAAAATATACTTGTGACTCATAATGACACCAGTGATTTGATTGAGAGTCCAACCAGGTAATCCAGGATGATCTCATCTCAAAATCATTAAGTTAATTGCATCTGCAAAGGTCCCATTTTTCAAATAAGATCACATTCAGAGTTACCAGGAATTACAATTTGAAACTATCTTTTTAGGGACCACCATTCAACCTACTATAGTGGACTACATGTACACGTATGTGCATGTGTATGTGTGTGTATACATATATACACATATATATAAGAATTTACATATTATTGCAAAAAAGTATGTAGCTACATAAATCTGATTACAATTCTGAAAGATTGAAAAGTTTGAAGTTTATTTCATTAATGATGCTAAAATTCAGCTTACATGTGATATTATTACAATTTTCAAACCATACTTTTATACCTTATAAAAACATCACATTCAATCAAATAAGTGTCATAGGAGTAAAGAAAGATTCCCCTACAATTGTTGGGAGTGGCTATCAAACAGAATGCAGATAAGAAACTAACCAGAAACAGTTGATCCTTAAGGGAGTTTATATTTACATTAATTGCTCTGTCACTCTCTATAGGATATATCAGATATTTGTTCTTTACATACTACCACTAAAACAGTTTTGAGAGGAAGGTGATGCTAAAGTAAAGAGATGTCAAAAAGAACTTTTTTCGTATAGCACAGGGATAAAGATGGTCTTAAATATATTCTGAAACTAGAGGAAATGTCTTGATGGCACACAAAAAATATTGAATTATAAGGTCAACTTTTTTCTTTTATTTATTTGTGGTTGAGGTTTAATATACAAACTAGGATGCATTTGTACTTCCCTCCTGTTTTCAATAGTCTTGATATCCACTTGGCCTGATTCTACCACGTAGTTGAATGTTTCTGCACTAATAGGGCTAAAGTAATATGGCTGCTCTTCTGCAGAGAGGATTTATCCATAGTGCAGACTTTGCAAGGATTATGTTTAGTGTACCTGTATCAGGGATTTTAATGCTCCCAGGCCAAGTCACCAATTTTTTAAAACCCACAAACAACCATTGCATTTCTTTCTTTACTAGGAATAACTACATTATAGTAGCAGAACTTATCATTTTGTATAATATTTTTTAAAAAAGAATTATTGCTCAGTATGAGACTTTTATTACTAAAAAATATGAAGAACACTGTATTTTCTTAGCTGCTGGTATGAAGTTTCTCTTCGTGGAGATCAGTCTTTGTTGAGGGAATAGACTATTCCTAATGAGGCGTAAGTCCCCCAATGCCTGATTATACTTGGACTGGTGCTTCAGTTAGAAAGAGTGCAGAAAAATTTCAAAATACTGCTCATTTACACATAAGGAAGGAATATATTTCTTCCTGGGAAGGAACAGAGAAAGAAAACATTGGAGGCAAAGTACTAAAGACAGGATCCAAAGACACTATCAAGAAAGCAAAAATACAACCCACAGAGTGGGAGTAAATACTTGCAAACTAAATATCTGATAAGGATCTAGTATCCATAATATATAAAGACCACCTACAACTCAACAACAGAAAGACAAATAAACCAATTTAGAAATGGTCCAAGGACTTGAATAAACATTTCTCCAAGTATCATATACAAATGACCAACAAGTTCAATGTTATTCACTATTTGGAAAACACAAATAAAAACTAAAATGAGATACCATTTCATACCCACTAAAATGGCTTTTATTAAATATTAATACAAACAAGAAACAGAAAATAGCAAGTGTGTTGGCAAGAATGTGGAGAAATTGGAGCCCTCATACATTGTTAATGGGAATATAAAATGGTGCAGCTGTGGTGGAAAACAGTGTGGTAGTTCCTTGAGAAGGTAAACATATAATTACCATATGACCTAGAAATTTGACTCCTGAATATATATCCAAAATATTTGAAATTAGGTGTTCAAACAAAGTTGTACACAAATGTTTATAGCAGCACTATTCATAATGACCAAAAGATGGAAAAATCCAAATGTTCAACAACTGATGAATGGACAAATAAAACATGGTACATATATACAATGGAATATTATTCAGCCATAAACAGGAATAAAGTACTGTTATTGCATGCTAATACATGCTACAGCATGTATTAGCATGCAAATGGTTTCAAGGTTTCAATGCTAAACCTTGAAAACAATGTGTAAGGTGAAAGAAGTAAGAGATAAAAGGCCATATATTATATGATTCCATTATGTAATCATGAGTTCACAGAGATAGTTTCATAGAGACAGAAAGCATATTTGTTGCCAGGAGTTAAGAGAAGATAAAAATGGGGTGTGGCTGCTTAATGTGTATGAATTTTCTTTTTGTGGTGATGAAAATGATCTAGAATTAGATAATGGTAATGGTTCCACAATGTTGTGAATGTACTAAATGTCACTCATGGTAAACTTTATGCTATGTGTATTTGATCACCCTAAAAATAAATAAATATAAAAATATAAATATCTGGAAAGGAGGAGGACCAGGGAGAGAGAAACCTAGGAAATTGCTGGGTGATCCATGTGATATCTTCTTTTACCATGACCCTATAATACTTTGGTCTTTTCTAAAAACTATAGAAAATCACAAATTTAATACTGTAATTGTATTTCTTTTGGAAATTGGTGTCAAGACTAAGTTAATATTAGGCCAAGAGGACTAGCCTATGCAGCTGAGGGCAGGAAACATTTGATATACATATCTAATTTTAAAAACACTGAGCAGCTACCCTGTACCACTATTCTAGACCTTGGGAGGTATAAAGCAATATAACAAGATCACTGTCAGAATCTACCCCCTCAGTTATACTTTTCTCAAAATTAGGATCAATTTTCTTCCTTCCTCCTGTGACACATACAGGCATATTCCCATCTAAAACTCAAGGACTTTTCCTGATAACGTCAACCATACCACCCTTTAATAATTGGTTATCTGCTCCATCAGTACTTTCTACACATTCCGGTTTACCAGATTGCCTCCCTGTATCTAGATCACTGTCCTCCAATTTCTCTTGCATTAAAATCTTTTATCCTCTCTTCTCTGAAACCGAAAGCACAGACAGTCCCTGTATCTAAAACCCAGGTCTTTGGCTAGAAACCTGCTTCCTGTTGCCAAATATTCCTAATGCCTCCTGCCTTAAGAATATTTGTATTGTATTGCTGAATACTGTGCTTTAATTTCTCTCTTACTTGGCTCTTCCCTTTTGTCTGCCAAGACACTGTTACGTCATGCTGATCTACCCTCAAAACCTGTGATTGTCTAGACCATGATTTATTACTATATTTTGATTATTTTAATAGTAACAGAAATATTAACGACTAACATTTATTTCATACTATGTACCAGGAAACATGATAAATACTTTAAATACCTGATTTACTTTTCCTATCAGACAAGAAATTGAGGCTCACAGAGATCAGGGCAAACTCCCAGAGTCACCCAGCTAGCAAATTCATGAGACAGGACTTGAACTCAGGTTGGTCTGGCCCCAAAGATAGTGATTTTTAATTACTATAACACACTGTTAGTTCTAGGACCCATCACTGCACCATGGTTATTGTCAGCTATAAGCAGAGGTCTTAAAGAAGCTCAGCTAGTGGGAAGGCAGGGCATAAGTCTTATTTGGATCATGTGCCCCAGGTCATGGCTCACTGGGGATAGATGTTTGAATTTTAACTCAACTGAACCTTCACAAAGACTCCAAAAGAGTTTCAAGGAATGCATACTGTGAGACAAGGTGTGGACTATTGTAATTTGACAATATAACAGAATTGTTGCAACTCATAAGAAGTTCTTTTGGGTACATACATTATTTTTTATATGGGGGAATGGAAGAACTCTAATAACTATTACTTAACTTCTCCTTTATGGTATTTGTTTCAAGTCTTCAAGTAGGTGCTCAAAATACATGGAATCAGATAACCTCTCAGAATGTCTTTGTTACGAAGGTGTTTTAGATACAGGATCGATATGTGTTGGCAGTTCTTATTGCTGAGACTATATTTTGAAACAAGAAAGAGATTTCCCAAATGGCATACCCAAATAATTTGTCATATTATGTTTTTATTCTAATGAATATTATTTTTCAACCTTTTGTAAGTGTTTATAGCATTTGGGAATTTTTTAAAAAAATTCATCTTTCATTGCACACTGTTATACTCAGGTAATCTGCCAGGTTCTTTGAGTATTGATAATTCAAATAAAACTATTCCTAGACTCAAATAAAATATAATTCTCTTAAGAATTGCTTGGTTATAGAAGAATTTTACTATAGGTGTCTCTCTGTAGAAGAATTCATTAGTTTGCAATACTGTTAAGGCTGCACAGATCTGGAAGAAAGTATTAGATGAATTGTGGTCACATTTGATTAGATTTGGACCTGAGGGAATAATTCCATACATCAAGGTAACAGGAGAATGAGCTCATCTGCAATGCTTTGTCCCTGATGAATTTCACTCTCTACTAAACATGAATAGTTAATTTTTAAGGAGGGCACAAGAAGCACATGCAGACCATATTTAGAGGTGAAACTGTTTAATCTCACACTTTGCTATAAAATGTATTTCAGGTCTGATAACTGGATACCAGAAAATAGCCTTTGCTGTTAAACTAAGTCAGTAATTTATGTGACTCTGACAATTTAAAATTGCCTAGCTTGCACATCTAAAGTGAAATTTAAAAATTAGTAAGAAGAGATGATATATTCATGTCAGGAAAAAATAAATACTGTAACTCTAACTTATATGTGAAATATTTATGATGATCTTGGGATTTTTTCTTGTGTGCATTTTTTTTCCCTTCTTTGCGTTTTCTAAGAAATTTATTAGGCCTTGTGCTTTTTTCTTTGCTCAAAAAATTTCCAAGGACATGCAATTATAGCCTAGGATTCTATCTATTACTTTAGGAGGAACAGCAAGAAATAAGTTCAGAGACAAGAATCCAGAGAGAAATAAATATGTGTTTGTTAAGCATTTTGTTACATGATTGATTTACTTTATCTCATTATTGCTTACATCAGCTTTTCAGAATAGATGCAACAGGATTTTAAAGTAGAATTCCTCTTATTTCAAGTTTCACTGAAGTCTTGATGGTAGAGACAGAGCAATAGATCTGCAGTAAGTGGCTTCACCACGTCTACACAGGACTGGCAAAGGAGGAATCTGCCCTTCTGACTTGTAAATCATACCTCAACATCTATGACAATAATATTTAAGGAAGTAAAAGTACAGAAAGAGAAACAGAGGTATTTTGGAGAGAATTGCTTTGGAGAGAGGTGGTATCCATATGAGAGGGGTGATAGATATTTATTCCTTGTTTTAAACCAGTGAGAGGGAGGCCTAGACCAAGGATCAGAACAGAGAATCCAGATATAAAATCATTCTCGTATTGCCATTTGATCTTTGACAAAGCAGACAAAAACATGCATTGGGGAAAAGAATCTCTATTTAATAAATGGTTCTGGGAAAACTGGATAGCCACATGTAGAAGACTGAAATAGGATTGGTACCTCTCACCACTCACAAAAATTAATTCACGATAGATAACAGACCTAAACCTAAGTTATGAAACTACAAGAATTCTAGAAGAAAAGGTTGGAAAACCTCTTATAGACATCAGCCTAGGCAAAGAATTTATGAAGAAGCCCCCAAAGTCAATCACAGCAACAACAAAAACAAATAAATGGGACCTGATTAAATTAAAAACTTTCTGCACAGCCAAGGAAACAATCAATAGAGTGAATAGACAACCTCCAGATGGGAGAAAATATTTGCATGCTATACATCCAATAAAGGCCTAATAACCAGAATCTACAAAGAACTCAAGCAAATCAGCAAGAAAACAACAAACAACCCCATTAAAAAGTAGGCAAAAGACATGAACAGAAGCTTTTCAAAAGAAGATAATGTCCAATAAACATAAAAATATATGCAACATTTCTAATTATTAGGGAAATGCAAATCAAAACCACAATGAGATATCACCTGACTCCAGTGAGAACAGTTTTCATTAAAAAGTCCCAAAACAACAGATGCATGGATTTGGAGAGAAAGGAACACTTATACACTGTTGGAGGGACTGCAAACTAGTTCTACTTCTACAGAAAGTAGAGTACGACAATACCTCAAAGAACTGAAAGTAGACCTACCATTTGATTCAGCAATCCCACCACTGGGTGTTTACCCAAAGGAAAAAAAGATGTTTTATAAAAAGGACACTTGCATTTGAATGTTTATAGCAGCATAATTCACAACTGCAAAGATGCAGAATCAACCCAAGTACCCATCAATACATGAGTGGATTAATCAAATGTGGTATATGTATACCAGAGAGTATTACTCAGCCATAAAAATAATAGTGGACTAATACCTTTTGTAACAACCTGGATGGAACAGGAGACCATCTTCCTAAGTGAAGTATTGCAAGAATGGAAAAGCAAACAGCACATGTACTATTAAATTGGAACTAAATGATCAACACTAACGTGCACAAATAGTAATAAACTTCAATGGAAATCAAGCAGGTGGGGGGGGAGGAGGGGATGGGCAAAGTCACACCTAATAAGTACAATGCACATTATCTGGGAGATGGACACACTTATAACTTTGACTCAAACTGTACAAAGTTCATGTAACCAAAATGTTTGTACCCCTATAATATTCTGAAATAAATAAATAAAACCAGATAATCCTCAGGGGAAAAAAGAATATAGGTTTTCAAAAGTAATTTTGAACTATGTCTTTAAAAAAAAATCAGAACTTGGTGAAGGCCTTAAAAAGAATCATATAACACAATGTCAAGAAATTAATCTCCCTTAAAGGCATGTTTGAATTATGGAACATTCATGATTTTATTTTACTGAAAAAATTCCTTAGGTAAATTCAAAACTAAATATATTTTGTCAATATTTAAGGTTATGAAAACAAAATAAAGATGAAATATAAAATAATAAAATAAAATAAAACAGACCACTGAGAGGGTACTCTAAAACTCAGAGAACTTGACTTTGTACCTTACGAGATAGTGAGACAGATGTTACACTGATCTCTGAAAAAGTCCAAAAATATGAGTTTGTCATTATCTAGCTGCTCTAAGAGTATAGAGGGCTATGATAGGAATAGGAAGTAGCTATACTTACATTTGTCAAAACTGTAAATTTTGATGGGAGCTAGTGAAGGCTTGTTTTGGATTATACCAAATAGGGCTATGTAGACCCCAATGGGACCCCAGTACAGAGGGTCCCATACCTCCTCTAAATGCTCATTTATTCGTTCATTCTTTCAACAAATATTTATTGAACATCTACTACATGCCAGGCATTATTCTAGGTACAGGATATATAATAGTGAATAACATAGGTAATTTTTGCTTTTGAAAATCTTATATTCTATTGTGAGAAGACAGACAATAAATAAAGATGTCAAATTGTGAAAAGTTCTTTGGAGAAATATAAGGCCATGGAGTGCAGTGGGGAAGAAAGGTCTAGTAGGAGATGATGACAAGGGGCTGAGGGAGAATCTGAAGTGACCAACCAATTCAGAAAAGACGTCTTAGCTGCATTGTAGAGTCTAGTTAGAGTTTCGTAGTGGGGGAATCTCTGAGAAATCAAAAACATCCAAGGCAAGAGTCAACTTTCAACATTTGCCAAGCCTGGAAAACATAAACTACCATTTCACAACTGGACACTTCCTAATATCTCTCCTCTGTCCTTACCCATCCCCATACTGGAGGAGCCAGAAACAAATCAATAAGTGGAGAGATGGGATGTAGGGGGGGTTGGAAGGAGAGAGGAATTAGTAGAAGAAAGGGAAATCCAGAGGCAGACCACACCTGCCTTCTCTCCTACTGCTTCCCATCCTGCAGAACACCCAAGCATGGCAGAGGAGGCATTCTAACCTCAAATGAAGGTTGGAATTCTGATTATGCAACTGCACTAACATTTTAATGAAATGAGAGTGAACTCTCTTTTGACTAGAGGTGTAAAGTTACAGTTACTCTTAGATTTTTTAATTTTTTAATCTAAGAGTAACTGTAAAAGTCATGAATTCCATGCTAGGGGAAAACAACAACTAATCCACCAAGGTCATTTGCGTGGAAGTGGCAGGAAGATAAAAATGCTTAATGATTGAGCCCTATTAAGTTCTGCTCTTTCAACTTAACCATAGCAGTTGAGGTTACTGGAGGAGTAATGAAGCTTAGAAACTGGATTAACCTATTCAAGCTCACAACTAAAAAATGATGGAGGCTAAAGGCAAATATAGGAAAATCAAAGCTATAATTGACTTGTGTGGAAGAGGCACTCTTTGGCCCCAAATGCCCTGAAGCAGAAAAGCATTTGAGAACAACAATTTCTTATGAAAGATTCTTTTTCCTTGATGTGCTTTAATAGCCACACAGCTTGAATTCAATCCAAGTTCTGTACTGAGAAGAGAAACATTTCTTCACTGAATGTATGGTCTTGAATGTAGTAATTCCATTCTCTCATATCCAGAGACAAGATTTGCCCATTAAATTGTCTTCTACCTACTCCTTAGTCTCATATGCTAAACAGGATCCTCACTCATTTGAATTATAGGGTGTAATTCTGAACTGATACTAATAGTGGCATAGTCTTTAGATTTACAATGCACTTTCTTGCAAATAATTATTTGACATCACAATAATTCTAAGAAAAGAATAAGTATTATCATGATTATTTTATCATAATGATAAAAAATAAAACTGAAGCTAAAGAGTTTGAATGAATTGCCCAGAGTCACAATGCTACTGTTACAATAGAAACAGACCTTGAACCCCACTCTTCTGGCTCATGGTTTAATATTCCTAAGGGAGACTTAAGAAGAGTAAAGAAAGTGCTTTTACTGCAACAAATAAAATACTGTGCCAGAACGAGATATGTTAAATAATTTTCAGTTTTCACTACTTTTAAATTTAATATTTACTATAATTTAGTATTTTTTTCTTTAGCTATACAAATGCCTTTGGGACTCTCTACTGAGAACAGTTGGTTGTTTGAAGGCTTTCATTAGCTTTAGACAATTTTTTTTCTATCTTAAGGCTCTCTTAATTTCTAAGTCAGAAAAAACTAAATGTTTCTCTAGTTAACTTTTATTGCCTACTCTCAATGTTTCATGTGTGGTGGGAAAAATCAGTTGTCTACTATTGTTTCCTAAAGAAAAACTGCTAAGTCTTTGTCTGCAAAATTCTAACAGGCAGTGAATATTGAAAGACAATTCAGGCAACGGATCCAAAAAATAGATTTCAAACAACCAGGCTGACTTCTGTTTTTAGCAAGTTAACATACACACATTTGAAATGTGCTAATGGATATAACATGCATGATTTAAATCTTCACCAAGTTATAATTAATAAAATGAACTGTGAGATTGTATTATTCAAATATCATAAGAATATATGCCTATAAATGTGCAATCATTTATTCATTTAAATAATTGTCCTTCATTCAACATATACTTAATATCCCTAACTACTGACCTATTTTTTTTTTACAGATTTACCAATATATATTTAGAGTATTCAAAAAACTAAAAATCTATCTTTCTATTAAGTTGAACATAGAAAAAGACTACTGAAATGGCAGAGACAGGATGATTCATTTGTACAGAAGTATATATACTTCTTTATGCATCAAAAATATTTGAATGCCTATGTTCTTAAAGTCCACATATATTACTAGGTTATCCTTACTAGGTTATCCTGTCAATTGACTGGAACATGTATTTGATGATGAAGTGTTTTCTTTTTGACAAAAATAATTTGCATATTACTAAAGTTCAGATTAATATTTTACAAATTATGTCACATATTTTTTACTCTATATTATCATCAAAATTATAAACATAAAAGAACTCTCTCCAGTGAAATACTCAGATGAAGTGAAGATCACATGCTTTTCCTTTATTGCTTTTCTTATCTTTATATTCTATTTTTGGCTCTATATACAGATATCCTTGAAATTAGAAACATAGCCAAAGGGTTTTCTTTCTAACAAAATGGCATTTTAAATGAATATTAATATGACTAACATTTTATTTTTTGATCTGTTTTTATAGATAACTTTAAACATATGCCAAAGTAGGGAGAATATTATAATGGACATTTATATTTCTGTCAAATAGCTTCAATAAATGGCCAATATCACTTATCTATTTCTCTGACTTTGTAATTATTTGGAAACAAATCTCAGACATCTTAAAATTTCTTGTGTGAATACCTTAAAATGTATCTTTTAGAAATTACTTTTTAAAAAAACATCATTATGATATGATAATCCTAAATAATTAATAATTATTGCTCTATACCATCAAATATTCAGGTACTATTCAAATTTCTGAAGTTTGGTTGCATTTCTTTTACTTAATCTACAATATTTCTTTGCTTTTGTAGGTCCCTTCTCTCATTTTCATTGCTCAATTTATTTACTAAATAATGTGGACCATTTTTTAAAAACATTTTCTATAGATTTTGCTGATTGCATACCTATGTTTCTTTTTCACTTCCCATGAAATGATAGATTAGCAGATAGGATTTTTATTCTTTTTTGGTAAAAATGCATGTAGCTGATTTTTATTTCTTTTTTTGCACCATATCTGAAGGCACCTAACACGTAGTTGCTTCCCTTTCTGTGACTGATCAGTAGGTTCAAGTGTTGCCTCTTTCACTCAATTCATTAATAATTTCCCATCTACTTTCCACTTACTGGCATCAGCAACCATTGATATTTATTACAAAGATCTATTACGAAGATCCGAAAATCTCTACTGTGAACTGGTAATACTCCAATTCAATTGTTTCTTGTGCATTCATTATCTGCATGTTTTCTCAATAGAGGAAAACACTCATTTATCCACTTTTGGGTAGCTTGATGTGCAACTTTTATGAGAAATGGAGGAGGATAAATGCATTTTAGTTACCGGTTTTCAAAACTGTGAGATGTTTTCATAGATTCTCCACATTTGACCAATGAACAATGAATTACTGTTAATTGATTTTAACATATATGATGCATTGCATCCCATTGCACTTACTATTCTTTTTGGTGCTCAGGAAAAAAGAACCTTACAATTTTCTTCTAGGGTTCTTTTTACACAACTTTTGTAGTCTAGGACACCTTTCTTGCTTTCTGTTACAAGAATCCTCAGGTTCTTAGCCCTTTTTCTTTCCTAGACTTGGAATCAGCCATTTCTTCAAAGATTCTGGTTTGTTGCAATAGGAAATGGAATTTAGAGATTACAATGTGGACTCTACTGAGTTAAGCATTGATTAATGGGTTTTTAAACCAGGATGGCAGATCTCAAGGTCAGGAAAATATTTTAAGCCATGTTAGTAGCATCATGAAAGCTTAGAAAATAATACAACTTTTTAAGGAATTGAAGATTTCTTATAATATGTTTAATGATCCCTAATAATACTTTTGTCTTATTTTGCCTAATGACAACATATTAATATCATCTTTTTTAGCCAGTAACTTTCTGAAATGTGTTTTGTTTTCTTCTTCTAATTTTTTTGTACTTGAGTTATACGTGTCTCTTATAAATAAAATATATCTTTTCATTGTTCTTGATTTGTTTATTGGCTCCCAGTCTGATAATTCCTTAATAATATTTTCAGTGAAAAGTATAGTCCTCTTATTTGTTTTCTGCTATATTTGGATTTTATCATTTTATTGCATTTTATTTGTCTTCCTTTTTTATCTTTCCACAGTTGTCCTTATAATGGCATGGATAAATTTTGCTTTCTATTTCTACATGTAATTACTTTCCATACAATTTTTAGCATGCATATTTTTAAAAGTCTAAAGTTAGTGAACATCTTTACCCTTCTCCTGAACAATAAAAATACATTGAAAACCCAATTGTCTCTCAATATCTATATCATTTTTCCCAGTTGTTCCAAGATTTAAGTTCTATATTATATTTCTATAACACCACAATTTGTATATTATTATAATTCATGTGTGTTATATTTAGATTTACCAATGTTTACCAAATTTTGTATGCCATGCCTGCTTCCATCTCAGTCCACTTCTTTAAAATCATTTTTCTTTTCCTTGAATTTATCATTTAGAAGTATTTTTAAACAGAATGACTAGACCCCCAATCATTTAAAAGGTAGAAGGTGGAATTTTACCTCCAAATTCTTGCCTATGATCATTTCCTCTATGACTGAATCAAAATCACAATGAAATAGCATTTAACTCCAGTAACACTACATTTTATCAAAAAATCCCAAAACAACAAATGTTGGCATGAATGTGGAGAGATAGGAACACTCAGACACTGCTGGTGGGACTGCAAACTAGTACAACCTCTATGGAAAGTCATATGGAGATAACTCAAAGAACTACCATTTGCTCCAGCAATCCCACTACTGGGCACCTGCCCTAAGGAACAAAAGACATTCTATAAAAAAGGCATCTGCACTCAAATGTTTATAGCAGCACAATCCACAATTGCAAGGATGTAGATAACCCAAGTGCCATCAATACATAAGTGGATTAATAAAATGTGGTGTATGTATACCATGGACTACTACTCAGCCACAAAAAACAATGGTGATAATAGCACATCTTGTATTATCCTGGATAGAGCTGGAGCCCATTCTCCTAAGTGAAGCATCACAAGAATGGAAAAACAAGCACCACATGTACTCACCATTAAATTGGTGCTAATTGATCAACACTTAGTTGCACATATGGAAGTAACATTCATTGTTTGTTAGGCAGATGGGAGGGGGTGAGGAGGAGGGGAAGGGTAAATTCATACCAAAAGGGTACAGTGTGCCCTCTCTGGGGGATGGACATGCTTGTAGCTCTGACTTGGGTGGTGCAAAGGCAATATATGTAACCAAAGCATTTGAACCCCCATACTATTCTGAAATAAAAATAAATAAATAAAAATAAACAGATTTACATGTAAAAAAAGAAAAAAAATTGTTCAAATTCTGAATATAGCAAATATTTACTGAATATTTCAAAGAATAAAGGGAAATATAAACTAAAGGGTTATTCATTTAAGAAACCTTAATTATGTTCTCCACTCCATTTTTTCATTTTTGGAAATCAAGATGTAAAATATATTTAAATATGTTCCCATGATTTTGCTTAGATATTTTACTAGTATAAAAATATTAATGTGGATTATTTGATTAATAATTTTTAATAAAAAATGCCATGAAAAAAAGACTTACTAGGAAATTAAAGTATAAATCCACGGCCTAAAATAAGTCAATTCTAAGATAACTCCTAGGAGAACAGCATTTGAAAGGGGAAAAGAGGATTGTTAACATAAACTGGGACACGTGTATTTCAATCTAAAAGTAGATATTTGATGAAAGCTAATATGGAGTTTATTTTTGTCTTCGAAGTCAGTAAATTGGTTTATTTTGTTCTATCCATGCTTTCTTTTGACTTTAATTGTGTCATTTTCTTTTAAGTGCTTTTGTCCTAACAAGACTGTTTAATGGTTTTATATTTCCATCTTGTCTTTCCTTGGAGGGTAATGCTTAGCAATCATAAAATATCTTAAGTCCAGGTGAGTCCAGAGGTATCCCACAATTTTCCCAAATGGTAACTGATACCTCCTTTTTTAAAACATTTCTCCTACACTCTGAACACCCTCCAAAGTAACTTTCTTCCTAAACACCCCCGCCTACACACACAGCTACTCTAACATTCTAGAGTGACCATACTCTCATTTAGTAATGACATTTGAAATGCATCACATAAACTATTAATAATTTCTTCAATAATGTTAAGTTAATTTATTCTCAGAACTTTCAAAGATATTAATCTCGAATGGTAAGAATTTAAAAATAAACATGTATACAAAAGTAAAAACACAAGCATCAAGTTATTAAGAAAATGTTGAATCAGTCTACGTAGCAATAACGATGTGCATATTAATAAGTAGTAAATAGATGTATTCTCTGTTTTAAGGTTCACTTGAGTGGAAAAGTATTTAGATGTTAAAATACCAACCTTAATGCCTGTTTATCTGTAACTGATGTATAAATTTTGTAATATTTACATTCACATTCACTCACCAAACGTATTGGCTCCTAAGTGTTATAGTCTCAGTGCTACCATCACTTGCAATTAATAAGATACCTTATAGCTGACAAAGTATTCCATAAAAAATTATTTTGGAAAAAAAGTTATACACACGTGAAAGACGTTATAAGTGAATTAATACAATAAGGAGAGCAATGGCATTATAATTTCCAAGGGTGGAGGTTCATGACCACAGGTTCATGACCCCTTACATGACCAAGGGTGAGCGTGCTCCCAAGTCAAACATAATGCATTTGTCCATGCAGCAGTTGGCCTCCAGGCTTAGAAAAATTTCCCACATGAAACCATTAAACTGTGGTTTCATTGATTTCATTGATTCTATAACTCCCTAAATTAGAACATCCCAAATAATTATTGAGACAAAATCTCCAGAACTGCTATCTACTGAAATAACATTAATAAAATTTACATTGTCCAAATGCAAAAGGGCATTTAAGTTTTTAGATTGACTCTTATTTTATTACTTAAGTATTAAAACCTACTATAATTCAAAATGATTTTAAATATAAATTTATAAATATATCAAATTCAATAATATAAAATATGTGCTTTATAAATAATCACTGTGAAAAACTTAGTAATGCAACAGTAAAGGAAAGTTCATAGAAATAATTTTATGATCAAATGACTATTTTTCTAGAGAAATCTGGATTGAAAAAGAATTACAAACTGCCAGTAATGGAAAAAAACCATTTTCTTCTATGAAAAATTAAATTCTAATTCAAGATATCATGAAACTCTTCTCTTAATATTTCCTTCATCACTCTACAAAGTACAGAGAACTATCATTATGATTTTAATGTGTCTGGTAAATGAGAACAATTAGCCTAAATAAATAATTTCTAATTAATTACAAGGGGAATATTTAACAACCCAGAGAAATGCTATTATATTCCAGTGACATCTTAAATAAAAGACCCCGTCTTTGACAATTTTGAAAACCTAATAGAAAATGCAATGAGACAGTCTAAAATGCCAAACAAAAATAGATGGTAATAAACAATGCCAATTTTGTGCTAATATTTGTTATTTATGCTTTGCTGAAATTCCTTATATAATATTTTATCATTAATGCAAAGGAGATAGAGAATGTTGATTCAATTTGATTAATGGGAAATAAACAAGCATTCCCATCGTAGTAAAATATGACTACATAGCTCCAAAAGAATCAGTTATTTTGTCAATTTTGTTAACAACCAAAAATTCCAATGGGAAAGCTGTCATTATTTGTGAGAATTTAATATCAAATTGGCCAAGAAATTCAGTCAGATGATGACCTTGGCCATTGAGATTTGCATTTGGATGGCTCCCACTCTGCTCACTGCACCTTCAGTGCCTGGGCTTTCTTCTTTAGCTCTTTTCCCTGCCAAAGTATGATACTAAGCATTTCCTTTCTTTCTTTTGAGGCTGGCAGTGTTTTAGAATATTTTTGGTTATATTTTGTTTCAGTTATACTTGCTTTGTAGCAGGAGAAAAGTTTCTACGATATTACTATACTTTTATACTGTAAGAGAACGAGAAGTTTACTCACTTTGTAACACAATCAAGTTGTCTTAACCCAGGTTCTGCCAAGAAAATAAAGATGGTTTATTTGAGAAGATAATCTCAACAAAAGGAAGTGGGGTCTCTGAAAATTGACACAAGGAAAGAGGAAAGACAAATTCACCAGTGGGCAACCAAGCTGCCCACCACCATGGGCCAGTAGGACCTGATCCTGCTAGGAAGCATCTGAAGAGCTAAGTAATCCTCAAAATCATCCATTCAAGGGAAGAAAGATGAGAAACTTTAAGAGATCCACCTGTTTCTAAACCATATTTGGCAAGGGTTGCTTCGTGGGATGTTAATCCCCTTGCACTGTGTCGGAAAGATTGAGCAGGTCCTTTCAGGCAACCCACACAGTGACAGCAGAGAAGCCCCAACAAGAGAGCAAGGATGCAATTGTGGTTATGGGATGGCAGGTACATCTGCTCTCTGCGGCTTGGCACAAGATTGCTGCAAAGGGAGGCTAAAAGAATGGGAGGGGTTGATGTAGCACTTCTCAGAAGAAAAATATCTTACTGTAGTTTAACTTACTTAGAAATGAGTGAAGTCTTTTTTTGTTAAACTACACTTTCTTAGAGGAGAACTGGAAAATAACAAATAAAAGTCAATGTATTCATATTATCCTGTAACTTCTCACACAATCAACTTCTCAAAGAAAAAAGAAATATTTTCTTCACCATTAAGACCCTTCGAATATTTTTACTTTTCCCTCTTCCTTAATCATTCTATATTCCTGTGAGTTTACTAATACAGTTAAACTTTTAGTTGTAGACTCTCTCTCTGTTTTAAAATTATGCCTCTTCTCCAAGAATCCTAATTAAACACTATATTTACATTGTCAAATAATCCACCCCTATTCTTTATTGTCAGTTCACATTTAATTATGTGTGTGGTGTACATGAATTTTCAGGTAAATAAACTATTGTTTAAGGTTTCATAAATACACGAATGCCTGGGTAAATTTTGAGGACTTACAATTCAATTAGAGAAGACAAGCCTGCTCTGATAAGCCTTACAAATTATGTGAAATGCAGTATATAGTAATGACTACACGTGGGTCTATCAACAATTCTCAAACATTGTTGCTGCAATGTTGCATAAATTCACAACTAATGTATGAAGCAAGAACAGCATATGTGAGTCATGCTTAAGAGCCATTTATTCCAAGTCAAATAAGCAAATGATAAGTTATCATTTCCAAAAGAAAATTCATAAGACTTTGCTAAACACCATTTTATATTCTTTTGGAAATAGCATTTTTATGGTAAAATCTAAAATAATGTTACTTTCTTTGAATGGCTCACAACAATTAAACCACAGCAAAGTCTTTATTACATGAAGGACATTTATATCTCACAAAGACATGAAAAACAATTTAATGAATTATTTATTCTCATCACAGTGTGTTCTGATCACCTCCCATTCACTCCATTGATGAAGGAGGGAGCCCTAGCACTAAATAGTACCAGATGGCCAAAGGGATGTCATTCAACACTGGTCAGACAAAATTGACAGCAGTTTATTAGTCACATGTACTCACAGCCTAGGACATAACATGCCATGTGAGGCCACATGGTGTTTATTCAAATAAAGCTGTCTTGTTTTCTATCCATATACCTCCAAAAATTGTGATATTATGAAAAAAACAGAAAGCAAAATGTTACAAGAAAATGTAGGTAATAATAGATGCACTAAAACAAAGCCATTTAGAAAAACAAATTCAAAATTACATATAAAAACTTAAATTGATATTATGCCAAATTTCAGTATCCAGAAAGAGAGAAAGACATTAGTACACTTAGTGGTACATTACATTTGTTCTAGTTATTTGCTGTTATAAAAATTTTAATCCTTTAATGTCATTGTTGATATGTCCACACAAATTGAAATGTGTATTATTGTTTTAAAACAAATACATATGCTTACCTGTGTGTAGATAGATGTATAAAAAAGAAAGATTTTAGTTAAACATAAAATAACATATTCTGTGATGTGTTCATATAAAAGTAGCCAAAGATAACATCAAATTAAGGTTAAACTCAATCGACAGAATTAGTTCCACTAACTTTTGCTTTATTTTTCTGCTGAGATGATCTTTTAGAAAGACTCATGAAGCCTTGCTAAAGTTCAGACTAGTAACAGTGTGGAAGAGGTAAAGTTAAGTGAAACAGATTTATATGATGAAATCTGATTTATAGAGCTCAAACCTGCCATCCAAGCAGAAAATGTAAATGCTCTATGTTGGAAAAGGGAGAATATGTTAATTCCCAATTCCCTGCAGGCATTAATTTTTCATTTTTATTACTCTTTGGGTTAACATTCAGATTTGAGTTGTTCCACATTTGCTTTGATATACTCAAAACATTGTCTAAATAAATAAATGCATTATATATGGTGATATATTGTTGGTCATATATTATATATGTATTATATTCGTTTTCTAATCATCTTTCACAAGCTTTAAATTTTATCGTATTCTCCATGTAGCAATTTAAAGCCATTTCCATTGCAAACTTGTAACAATAATGGATAGCAACCTTCAGGGGATACATTTCTGAGAAATTTATTTCCCCTCATATTGCTCAGCCACCCAAGGAATGAATTTGTTTCCATGACAGATAAGGACTTCACTGATCATTTTTAAAATGGTCTTGGGGCACCACAAATCAATAACAGAAAAAGAAAATGCAAGATAGTAATATTTCTTTTCATTAAGTTGATAGATGGCATTCAGGATTTATGCATTAAAATTGTCTCTTTAACAGTTATTTAATAAACTTAAGCATACATCTTGGCTATGTGGGTTCTGTTTTACCTTTAATAATCATGACAAAGGTAAATTCTATTTGGTTGCAATGTACTTTACAGAAATATAATAAAATTATATCAAATTTAATAGACAAGATAATTATCACAAAGCATAATATTCTATACTGAAATCTAAAACAGCCACATGATATAACTTTAAATTAATTTTTAGTGGAAAACAGTTCTGCAGCATCAACACATTTGATAGGGATGTTTTTGTTATTTTCTTTTATTAAAATCTTACTTGAGCAATATGTACTAATAATGGTGTTCTACAACATTGTCATGGAAGAGGATGTAACATTCTATAGGAGTGTGAATGTAATAAGGCTACCAAACTGTACGTTTTTAAATGGTTAAAATAGTAAATTTTATGTTATACAAATTTTACTTCATTTAAAAAATAGAGGGCCGGGCGCGGTGGCTCACGCCTGTAATCCTAGCACTCTGGGAGGCCGAGGCGGGTGGATCGCTCAAGGTCAGGAGTTCGAAACCAGCCTGAGCAAGAGCAAGACCCCATCTCTACTATAAGTAGAAAGAAATTAATTGGCCAACTAAGA
>CAUYRT010020832.1:0-10125 GCA_963574885.1 Lepilemur ruficaudatus
TTTTAGTTGTCCAATTAATTTCTTTCTATTTATAGTAGAGACAGGGTCTCGCTCTTGCTCAGGCTGGTCTTGAACTCCTGACCTTGAGCTATCCACCCACCTCGGCCTCCCAGAGTGCTAGGATTACAGGCGTGAGCCACCGGGACCTGGCCTAGAGAGACTATTGATATATTAGCATAGTGGTGAGCTTCACTTTTGCTTATTACTCGGTCTTATTTTGGGTTAAGTAGGAGACCTATGAGGAGACCCAAATGCAAATGGTGATAGCTCTAGGTCAACCCTCCTTCATTTTCTCCTCTTTTCTTGTGTATCTTTCCAATAATAGTTGCTTGCTTAGTATGCTTTATTGTTCTAATTATCTCATTTTCTTCTTATTTCCAATTTCCTTGCATAGGCATTCATAATAAGACTGTTGGGGTCATTGGTGGAAGGGATTTTAGAACCAACAGCCTTTGAATTAGGTCAAGTGAAAGAGAAAACATTTCTGGGTATGGGCAGTACCCACCAATATGCCTTCCTTACACACAGTTGACCCTCAATGATTTATTGGACCTGTGAGTCTTATTTGTAATCTAGTTGCCAATACTAACTCTTGAGATTTTATGCTATTTTTGTGCATGTGGAAAGTTCAAAATTTGTGGATTGTTAATTGGAATGTGGTATTAATATTGTTGGATCTCCAGGGAGTAGAGTTTCTTGGATTATATTAGCCTCTTCCTCTGGCTTTACCAGCTTTACTCTCAAACAGATGATACTTCTGCCTATGTGGGGATGTGCTCAGGAAAGAGAAAACACAGAGATTTTTTTTTTTTTTTTTTTTTTGAGACAGAGTCTCACTCCGTTGCCTGGGCTAGAGTGCTGTGGTGTCAGCCTAGCTCACAGCAACCTCAAACTCCTGGGCTCAAGTGATCCTTCTGCCTCAGTCTTCTGAGTAGGTGGGACTACAGGCATGCACCACCATGCCTGGCTAATTTTTTTAATATATTTTTAGTTGGCCAATTAATTTCTTTCTATGTTTATTAGAGATGGGGTCTTGCTCTTGCTCAGGCTGGTTTCGAACTCCTGACCTTGAGTGATCCACCTGCCTCAGCCTCCCAGAGTGCTAGGATTACAGGTGTGAGCCACCGCGCCCAGCCTCAAGATTAATTTTTAAAATGTTGAAATTGGTGAAGAGTGGGATTTAAGCTTTAATATACACATAACTATAGCAGATGTGGTTTTTAATGTAGAGAAACCCCCATTCTTACCTTATTTGAAGAACTTTGTCAATTTAACCTTTTGTCATAGTAATTAAAGGAGCTATATATAGTGACTCCAAAGTTTCGAGGATACATTAGTATTTTTGGGGTCTATTGCATATTTTTGTTGCAGTAAACATTCTCAGTTCCCTAATTTTAATTAATAATTAATAGTAAGTTCTCTATTTCAAATAGAAGAACGCATAGGAAAAAGTCTCACCTGAGTGTTTTTTTTTTTGTTATTTCAGACCAAAACCTTGTGTGACTGCACTCAACAGCATTATATCCAGATTCTCTTCAGAAGTGAGACTTTCCAAAGGACCAATGACTCTGTTTCCCGTGCCCTTTCATTTTTCCCCACTCTGTAGCTATGTCTCGATCTCGCCATGCAAGGCCTTCCAGATTAGTCAGGAAGGAAGATGTAAACAAAAACAAAAACAGCCAGCTGAAGAAGACGTCCAGGCCCACCAACAAACATGTGGCATCGGTCAAGACTTTAAGCCCTGGAAAATTAAAGCAATTAATTCAAGAAAGAGATGTTAAGAAGAAAACAGATCCTAAGCCACCTATGCCAGTCAGAGGCCTTCTGACAAGAGCTGGAGCAGCACGCATGAATTTGGATAGGACTGAGGTTCTTTTTCAGAACCCAGAGTCCTTAACTTGCAATGGGTTTACAATGGCTCTCCGAAGCACCTCACTTAGCAGGCGACTCTCCCAACCCCCAGTGGTCATAGCCAAACCCAAGAAAGTTCCACCTTCCAAGGGTTTAGAAAAGCAACATGATTGTGATTATAAGGTACTCACTGACATGGGAGTAAAGCACTCGGAAAACGATTCAGTCCCAATGCAAGATACCCTAATCTCTCCTCCTATAGAGAATCTGATCTGTGTACAAAATACATCTTTAATTATAGGTGAGAGTCAAGAGACAAGCCAGTCTTGGTCCCAAAATGTTGAGGATTCCAAAATCAATATCCCCACTCACAGTGGCCCTGCAACAGAGATCCTGTCCGGGCCCTTAGAAGGGACATGTTGTGAAGGACTATTCTCTGAAGAGACATGGAATGATACCAGTGGTTCCCCTAGAATGTTTGCTCAGGACACTATGTGTGCTCCTTTACCCCAAAGAGCAGCTCCCAAAGTTACCTCTCAAAGAAACCCCGGCATTCAGTTAGAAGACTTGGGTTCACGAGTAGAATCTCTTAAGTTGTCTGATTCTTACCCGGATCCTATCAAAAGTGAGTATGATTGCTGTCCCACCTCCAGTTTTAATAAGGTTATACCTGAATCGAACCTTAGAAACTGCTTGTCTGTTGGTGGGTCTACATATCCTACCTCTGTAATAAAATTCTTCTTGACAGGCTCAGAACAAGAAATCCTTGGTGCTAAACCAGATCATCAGGAGGCCTTCAAAGCTACTACAGATCAACAGGAAGTTCCTGATACCACCTCTGTCCTAGGACAGGCCTTTGGTGCTATCCCACATCAATGGGAATTTCCTGGTGCTAACCCAGTTCCTGGTGAGGCCCTGGGTGAGACCCCAGACCCATCAGAGATTCCTGGTGCTATTCCAGTCCAAGGAGAGGTCTTTGGTACTATCTTAAACCAACAAGAAACCCTTGGTATGGGTGGGGGTGCTGTCCCGGACTTGCCTATCTTCCTTCCTGTTCCTCCAATCACAATTGCTACCTGTAATGCTCCTCCCAAATGGCCTGAGCCCCAGAGCACTGTCTCATGTGGGCTTGAGGTCCAGGGTGCTATGCATATTTTGCCTTTGGGCTCAGGACACACTCCTCAATCATCATCAAACTCAGAGATAAGTTTGGTACCTCCAGTAATGGCTATAAGCAATGTAGAAAATGAGAAGCAGGTTCATATAAGCTTTCTGCCAGCTTACACTCAGGGGTTCACATTAGCCCCTGAGAGAGGGCTCTACCACACTTCACTGGGTGTTGCCCAACTCTCCCAGGCTAGTCCCAGCAAATCAGAAAGAGGGAGCTCCCAGGTCAGCACGACCAGCATGGTTGATGTTGTCAGCACCACAGTGGTATCAATGCCAGTGTCACTCTCTAGTACCTCCTCCTCTTCCTACACAACTTTGCTACCTACTTTGGAAAAGAAGAAACGAAAGCGATGTGGGGTCTGTGAACCCTGCCAGCAGAAAACCAACTGTGGAGAATGTACTTACTGCAAGAACAGAAAGAACAGCCATCAGATCTGTAAGAAGAGGAAATGTGAGGAGCTGAAAAAGAAACCATCGGTCATTGTGCCTTTAGAGGTAAGAAATAGCCAAGGGGCTGGGTTGGAGGTAAGCAAATATAGCCGAGGGGCTGGGAGACACCTGTGACACTTGGTATAGTGATCTGTGTGGATGATTTACTTCAGTATTATGTCCCTGTACTTTGGTAAAATGTTGCTTTAAGTTATCAACAAGAATTTGTGGACCTACCTGAAGTATGTCTTAGGCAGTGATGCCTTAGATTATTTTTAGAATTTGTCCCAGAAACTAAAACATACAGTTTTTCCATTATAGGATTTGATGGAAACATAGGGAAATTATATGAAATGTGGTTTTGCAAAGATTTCCACTATGCCTCATTTTGGCTAGTTGCATGTCTTTTTTGGAAGTTAACAGATTTAAAAATTAAGAATGGAACAAATTCATTAATTCCCTTGCAGCCTAAAAAACCAGAGCAACTAAACTTCTTTCCTTTTGAAAGAATAAAACTGTCTGAATCCTTAATCTTGAAACTTTGCCTTGGAGGCATAACAATAATACAGCTTTCATATCTTCTTATGGCTAATGATTTCTACCTACTCTACATATCATATAGGGTTATTAGGATTAAATGAAAATGATTTAGAAATTCCAAAGTGACATATAAACATTAGTTCTTATTGTTACATTTTATGAACCTAAGGTAGTAAAAGTATTGGCTAATTTAGAATTTATTTTAAAAAATGTTATGGAGTGTGATTAACACTCAAACTGTTGCTTTACAGACTTTTAGAACACCTGCCAGATATATTTCATCATTTTTAGATCACTCACTTAAAGTTATGTTTATTGTGTCTGCCATGAATGCAGGCATAAGAGAATAGATAGATTTAAAAGTATTGTGAACTTTAATTCAGTCAACCTTTTCTGTTGCATTCTTGACTTAAATTATCAGTTAAAAAATGCTGATTTTGTATTTGACAGAGCCATTGCAAACAAGATTAGATATTTAACCAATCATGTATTGATAGGCATTTAAGGTGTTTCTAAAATATTTTGTTATTAAAAACCTTACTGTAATGCATCATTTTCCTTTACTCAAGTCATATCACACATATGATAGTAGATCAAATGTGGCCAGTTACTGATGGTTTACTAACATCTAAAACACTTAGTAGCAATATCTCTAGCAGACAGACTTCCCTTATAAGTTACTGATTTGTAACATTTCTAACTAAGGTCATAGGCAGAAACACTGTATCTCTAATGGGCATGAACATTTGTTCTCTTCTTTCCCAAACCTGTTCTTTCTCTTGCATTACATGTTTGGTTCAATGGCTTACCATCTACATGGTCACCCAAAATAGAACATTTGGCTATCTTTGATTCTTCTGTCTCTCTCACCCATTTCTTTTCTCTTGTTCAAGATCTGAGCACTCCTACCTCTCCATTTTCTTGGCCACTGCTATAGTTGAGGCTTTTATCTCTTATTGATATATTTTCAATGTTCTCTTTACTATCAATAAGTTTTTTGTTTTGTTTTATTGTGTTTTGTTTTAAGACACAAGGTCTTCCTTTGTCGACTAGACTGGAGTACAGTGGCACTATCATAGCTCACTGTAGCCTCAAACTCCTGGGCTCAAGGGATCTTCCCGCCTCAGGCTCCTGAGTCGCTGGGATTACAGGTGTGAGCCACCATACCCAGATCAACAAGTATTTATTGCACTTCTCTGCACTGGGGATATAATCATGAGCATACCAGCTAGCAGGGATGTCGGAAATTTGAATAATGGCTGGGCATGGTGCCTCGTGCCTGTGCCTGTGCCTGTAATCCTAGCACTCTGGGAGGCTGAGGCAGGAGGATAGCTTGAGCTCAGGATTTAGAGACCAGAGTGAGCAAGGAGACCTGTCTCTACTAAAAATAGAAAAATTAGCCAGGCATGGTGGTATGTAACTGTAATCCCAGCTACTAGGGAGGCTGAGACAGAAGGATTGCTTGAGCCCAGGAGTTTGAGGTTGCTGTGAGCTAGGCTGACGCCATGGCACTCTAGCCCAGGCAACTCTGTCTCAAAAAAGAAAGGAAGGAAGGAAGGAAAGTCGAATATTGAATAATAAGCTCTCCTCAGTGCAATTCAAGTTTCATTTCTGAAAATTTGTTTCTCCTAAGTACATTTAGTATTCCTCTGTATATGTAATATATTTTACTCAAAATAAAAGAAAATAGAGCAAAACTTCCATTGCCTTCCAATCATTGATGAAACCTAGATTCATCAGCATGGAATAAAGGGGCTTTAAGATCTTGCCACAATTCTTCTGTCTTGTTTGTCTTCATATCTCTTCACATTATACCTGAGGTTGCAGCAGTGTCCAGCTACTGGCTACTTACATCTCCCCAGTGCCACAGTCTCCATGCCCCTGCCATGCTCTTCTTTCTTTCCCTATCTGACCCCACCCATTTACTCACCCCTTCCTGTGTCATGACTGTGTATGTGTGTGTTCTCCTGGGCACATTGATAGGTTCTTCTCTGGGCTATGCACAAGTGCTTGTTAGTTAAATGAAAAGAAAATGTATCTGTAACTCAAATAATCAAGTTTCTAAATTTTAGTGTTGGCATGTGGTATCTCTGGCAAGCAAGCGTGGTCACTGTTGTCAAGTTTTATCACCGTGGAAAAAACTAATATTTGTTGACAAATGAATGAATACCTTGGCTGTTGGTCATAATATCCTAAGTACCACATTCTTTATTCAAAAAACTTTCATTTTGACATAATTTCAAATTTATAGAAAAAGTTGCAAGAGTAGTACAGAGAATTTGGTATATCTTTCATTCAGATTGCCCAAATTATCATATTATCATGTTATTTCATTACTGTATCTCTCTCTCTTTTTCTGAACCAATTGAGAGTATCACAAGCATGATAACTCCTTTACTCCTACGTACTAGAGAGTGTATTTATGAAAAACAAAAAATAAATAAATAAAATAAATAAATAAATAAATAAATAAAAAACAAGGATATTCAGCTATATTATCACAATTAGGGACTTAACATTGAACCATTATTATTATTTAATCCATAGGCCTCATTTATATTATACCAGTTATTCTATAAGAAAATGTTCCTTTGGTGTCCTTTGATTTGGAATAGCTTCTCAAAAATTTTAAATAACTTTATATTGAGGCATAATTAACAACAATAAACTGCACATATTTTAAATACACAATTTGATGAGTATGACCTGTGTATACACTGTGTAACCATTACCACCGTCAAAATCCATCACTCCCCAAAGTTTTTTGGTGCCCCTTCATAATCCCTTTCCACCTCCCTGCATCTTTCCTCCCCAGGTCAATGCTATTTTTTTCCATCGCAGTAGATTAGTTTGCATTTTCTAGAGCTTTATATAAATGAAATTGTAAACTATGCACTTTTGGCGGGGGGGGGGGTTGAAGGAATTTCTCAATTTTTGTCTTTTATGACATTGCTATTTTTTTCTTATTTTTTTATAATAATTTTAAATTCATTTTTTTCCTTTTGTCTTTTGTCTTTGTTTGGGAAGTCCAGCAGTACAGACATTGCTATTTTTGAAAAGTACAGATCAGTTGTTTTGTCCCTCAAACTGGGTTTATCTAGGGTTTTCTCATGACTAGATTTGGGTTATGCATTTTTATGGGAATCCCATCTTATCAGGAGAGAGGTGATGTCAATTCATCCCACTACTCATGATCTTCATTTTGATCCCTTGGTTAAAGGTAGTGTCTTTCAGCTTTTTCCATTGTAATGTTGGCATTTTCCCCTTTGTACTTAGTAAAGATTGGGAAGTTGAACTTTGTAAATATACTGCTACCCTTTAAACTTTCACTCCCTGGTTTCAGCATCTGTTGACAGTTTTTGCCTGATGGTTGCCAAACAGTGATTCTCTATTTCCATAATTTCTTTTTTCTCTCTTTTTTTCTCTCTCTCTTTCTTTCTTTCTTCCTTCCTTCCTTCCTTCCTTCCTTCCTTCCTTCCTTCCTTCCTTCCTTTCTTTCTTTTTCTTTCTTTCTTTCTTCCACAGTGTTACACAGTCCTTAGTGGGTTCTGACTCCCATGACCACCGTCCCGCTTCCATCATTTCTTATAAATCTATTAATTAGCTCTTAAAGCTCTAAGGAAAAGCTTTCCCTTATTATTTACTTTGTTTTATTATTAATTTACATCTTTCAGTATGAACTCATGGACTTTTATTATATTTAGTGAGTTTGTTATCCTTTATCATCATTATTATCCTTTATTATCTTTATATATACATATGGAATTGATATTTGTGTATGGTATGAGATAGGAGCCGATGATCATTCTTCTTCATAGGGATATCTAATAGACCAGCACCATTATTGAAATGCTACTTTTGCCAGAGTGGTGGCATGGACCAGTAATCCCAGTCACTCAGGCTGGATGAGAGGATCACTTGAGCCTGAAAGTTTGAGAGCAGCATGGGCAACATATTGAGACGCTGTCTCAAAAAATAAACAAGATACATTCCCTGCTAACACAATGTCAGCCTTGTCATTTATCAGGTGATGCATTTTGAGTCTGTTTCTAGACTCTGTTCATTGACCTTTTGTCTTTCCTTGTATCTAAACTGTCTTTTATTGCAGTAGCTTTGTAGCAGGTCTTGCTAACCAGTAGTATATAAGTCCCTTGGCTTTATTCTTCAGTATTGACTCGAGCTCTCTCTTGGTTCTTTACATTTTCATAAAAACTTTTGAATTGGCTTGTAAATTTCCACTAAAAGATACTGCTGAGATTTTGCTTGTGAGATGTTGAATTTATAGATTAACTTGAAGAGAATGACATTTTTTCAATATGGATCTTCTAGTTTATGACTATGGTATTTCTTTGTTTATGTAAGACTCATGGAATTTCATTCAGTGATTTTTTTTTTTTTTGAGACAGAGTCTGAATCTGTTGCCCTGGGTAGAGTGCAGTGGAATCATTATAGCTCACTATAACCTCAAACTCCTGGGCTCAAGGGATCCTCCTGCCTCAGCCTCTCTAGTAGCTGGGATTACAGGCATGCGCCACCATGTCCAGTTACTTTTTCTATTTTTAGTGGAGTGAGCAAGCCTCACTCTTGCTCAGGCTGGTCTCGAAATCCTGGCCTCAAGCAATCACACCCCCTTTGGCCTACCAGAGTGCTAGGATTACAGGCATGAGCCACCTCACCTATCCTCAATAATGTTTTGTGGTTTTCAATATAGAGTTATTTCATTAATTTTATTCATACGTATTTGGTATTTTTTGATGCTGTATATTGTCAATGTTTGAAGGCCAGTTACTTTGATACCTCAGAATATTGGCAAGCAAATATATTTCATGTGTTTGATTTTTACATCAAAATTATTTTATTTATTATTGAGAGTTGGATGAGAAAGGTAAAATAATAGTTTTGAAATAATATTTGGTGGTTTTTGTTAGTGCTTCTATGAAAGTATATAAAATGTATCAAATATACATGTTATAAACAGAACTGTTAGAATTTTTGTCTTTCAAATATACTTAGGGCCCCAAAGCATATGCCATTTCTCAAAATGTTGACTACTAATCCCTGGGAGAAGTAAAGACAAATTTTTTTTTAATTTCAAAATATTAAGGGGGTACCAGTGTTTTCGGTTACATGGATCATTTTTGTAGTGCTTGAGTCATGCCTGTAAGTGTGCTCATCACCCAAATAGTGTTCATTGTATCTGTTAGGTAGGTTTTTGCCCTCCCCCTCCCCCTAAAAACAAATTTTGACTTACGTTCATAGATTACATTTTTATCTCCCACAATAAGGAAGAATATATCTTTTAATTATACAACAGTGTGTTAAATAGTCTTCCCAGAGATATCTTTTGGCCCCCCAAAAAAACCCCATAATCTGTCTCCTGTCAAGTCTGGTTCAGGCCAGATGCAGTGGCTCACGCCTGTAATCCTAGCAACCTGGGTGGCTGAGGCAGGAGGATTGCTTGAGCTCAGGAGTTAGAGACCAGCCTGAGCAAGAAGGAGACCTGGTCTCTATTAAAAGATCGTGGTGGCATGCTCCTGCAATCCCCGCTACTGGACAGGGTGAGGCAGGAGAATCGCTTGAGCCCAGGAGTTTGAGGTTGCTGTGAGCTATAGGCTGACACTGTGGCGCTCCAGCCCAGGTGACAGAGCCAGACTTTGTCATTCCTTTTTTTTTCCCCCTGGAGACAAAGTCTCGCTCTGTGGTTCTGGGTAAACCTCAAACTCGCAGCTCAAGCAATCCTCCTGCCTCAGCCCCCCAAGTAGCTGGGACTACAGGCGTATACCACCATGCCCAGCCAATTTTTAAATTTTTTTGTAGAGATGGGGTCTCGCTCTTGCTCAGGCTTGTGTCATTCTTACAGTTGCCTAGAAATTTGCTTTTGGTTATGGTATTCCTGTGTATTTGTAATTTAGCATTTTGAGATTTATGTACTACCCTATTTATTGAACGTGAAAGATAGTAAAATAAAAAACGGGGGAGGGAGGAAATGAGTGGAAGCTTTTTACAGACATTAGAATAGGTGCTTTAGGTAGGCTACACTTTCACAAGTAATTTTTAGTGTGTGTAAAAAAGAAACAAAACAGTTGTTTGTAGACTATGCTTCTGAGGGCGGGGTCTTCTTCTTCTTTTTTTTTT
>CAUYRT010020838.1:0-29178 GCA_963574885.1 Lepilemur ruficaudatus
AGGTGCTAACTCACTGTCATTTCTTAAAATTGAGTAATATTCCATTGTGAACAAATACCAGATTTTAACAATCCACTCATGCATTGACGGGCACTTGGGTTGTTTCCATGACCTAGCAATAGTGAATTGTGCTGCCATAAAATTGTACACTTAAAATGGAGTGTTGGTTGTACGTAGATACAGTTAGAGCACTGTGTATGTACTCTATGGACTACTTTGACAGAGTAGGTTTTTGAATGTAACAAGATAAGTCAACTTGAGTGGTAATATATTTTGGGAAATCAGCTCACTACAAATTGTGACTGTAAACATTGTACTGTAAATGCTTTGTATTTTTCCCCCAACAAAAAAAAAATAAAAAACAAAAAAAAAAAACAAAAAAAAGAATGGTAAAGCTAATATAGTAGTGCACAATTTTATCTGAAGTTTCACTTTCCACAGTTTGCTAACCACACTCAAGCAAGATTTGAAGATATTAAATGGAAATTTCCATAAATAAACAATTCATAAGTATAAAAAAAAATTTGAATGAGCTAAGCAGTATTCCTGAGAACACATTAAGATACAGTAGAATGAGGGCTTTAAGCAGTAAAGCTCTATAGACAGAAAGTTGTTTGTTCTGATCCTGCTTCCAATACTCATAGACAGTGAATATTTGAAAAAAATCTTCTGAGACTAAAATTCTTCACATATAAATTTAGAACACTAGTTTTTTTGTTTTTTTTTTTTACCATCAAATGAAATGACATTTACTAGCATTTATATATCTACCCACTGGTAAATAAATGTCAACTATTGATGGTAGAAAAGGGATTCTAAATTAAATAAATAGGTGAAAATAAAATTGGTTCTTACCACATTCTAGCTGCAGACCAACTCGAGAAGCGTACCACTTTGGATCTATTCAATAAAAAATAAAATTTACTTGTCAGAGAAAGTGTATATATATATATTTTATAAAGCTAATTGTTACCATTAAAAGACAGATTAGACATTGGGAAATGAATAAAATTGTTATCCAGTGTTTGGTAATGAAAATAATGATTACCTTTTGTATGCAGCTGACCGGCAGTGCTGGATAGTTACTGAAAAATAGCTTAAGGGGAACTTGAAGGGTGGTAATATTTTGTTGTTTGATCTTAAACTATTTAAATAAATGTTTTCAGGTTATGGACATATATCAAACTGTTGTGACCTATGACTTGTGCACTTTACTCTGTGTACAGTTATTCTTTAATAAAATGATTGAACACATTCATATAAAACTGGAGAACTTTGATCTCATTTTGAAATTATCTAATATTAGCACCTGAGTGTGAGTTATTTTCCCTCTAAGGAATAAAGCACCTAGAAAATATTGCTAAATTCCTGAAGATGAGCCCATCCTCTAACCCTTTACACAATTGCAAATGCTGTATAATATAAACAAATTATAACCCAAGGCATAGTTGAAAACATTAATAATGTTTAGCATGTTGTTGTATACTAAGTAATTTAATATAAATGAGTTAACTGAGAATTATGGAGTAAATCCTAAGGGGTATATCACATTGTGTTGTGGCACACAGGGGATCATTGAAGAGATATATGTGATTGAGACTCATTTCTCCTAGGTAAATAAATAGAAGTATTTTTATCAATTAATGCTTTTGATATATAAGAAGTTACCAGTTAGCATAAAAGAAAGTTCAAGCATGAGCTAAAACTAACTGTGAAAAATAAAAAAAATATATATATTGGAGATTAAGGGATCACCTAGAGAGTTAGATGTGATAATCTTTATGTTTGAGAAGTATTAACTATAATATTAACTCTGATTCCCTATAAAAATATGGTTTCCCTATACTATTTCAACCATTATTTTTCACTTACATTTACAGATAAATTTGAATTAAGTTGAAAAAAACCACGATAATGTAAATTCTGAATGATACATAAAACTTACATGCTTTGTGAAATTTCTGTTTAACATCATGAATTGTAGATGTTTGTGTCACCTGAAAAGGAAAAGAAAATAGAATTATAGGAAAAAACATTAATTTCTTTTCTACACATTTAAGAAAAAAAACTTATGTTAATATGTTTAAATCATAAAATTCTTATAAAAGAGCCATTTTTGTTTTGCTTAGCTTTTGATTTTTGGATTTTTAATTATTCTAGGTAAATAATTGTATACATTTATAGGGAACATGTGATATTCTGATACTAGCAAGTATTGTTTCATAAACTTGAAATATTACAATCATTAACAATACAAGCTCTTAAAAATTTATACGAAGTGCTATTTAAAATGATGTCTTACATGAATATTATTAAAATGGACAGAACTTGAGAGTTTATGTATACCCATCGTAAGTACTCACTTTATGTCAAATATAAAGGGATTTTCGTAAGGTTTGTATTTCATCCAATACCCACAGTTTGTTCACAAACTCAATTAGAACTATAGAATTACTACTGTATTTATTTGGATCATATCTTCTTTGACAGCACATTTTCACTGTGAATAAGAAGGTAGCTATTTTAAAATACTTTTTTATTTATTTATTTTTCTTTATTGAAGTGTAATTTACATATCATGTCTTTACTCCATTTTAAGTGTACAATTAAATGGCTATTAGTAAATTTACCAAGTAGTACAGCTATTCACATAGATCAGTTTCAGAGGATTTCCTATCCCCTGTAAATAGTTTTATAAATAGTTGTAATTATGCTACTAGATACAAAACCAAAAGAAATATAGATTGTCTTTATCTGCATATTTCATAAAAACAATTTTTTAATCTTTTGCAACAATTTAAATAAATAAATGAGACCTGAGCAAATTAAACAGCTTCTGCACAGCCAAAAAAACAATCATTAGAGTGAACAGACAACCTACAGAATGGAAGAAAATATTTGCATGCTATATATCCAATAAAGGTCTGATAACAAGAATCTATAAAGAACTCAAGCCAATCAGCAAGAAAACATCAAACAATCCCATTAAAAAGTGGGCAAAAGACATGAAGAGAAACTTTTCACAAGAAGAAAGACTAATGGCCAACAAACATAAAAAATTGTTCAATATCTCTAATCATAAAGGAAGTGCAAATCACAACCACAATGAGATAGCACTTAACTCTACTGAGAATACCTTTTAGCAAAAATCTCAGACAACAAGTGTTGGCATGGATGCGGTGAGATAGGAACACTCATACAATGCTGCTGGGACTGCACGCTAGTATATATCCTCTATGGAAAGGAGTATGGAGATACCTCAAAGGACTAAAAGTAGACCTACCATTTGATCCAGCAATCCCACTACTTGGTATTTAACCACAGGAAAAAAAGACATTCTATAAAAAAGACAACTACACTTGAATGTTTATAGCAGCACAATTCACAATTGCATAGTTGTGGAAACAACCCAAGTGCCATCAATGCATGAGTGGATTAATAAAATGTGGTATATATATATACTGTGGAGTACTACTCAGCCATAAAAAACGGTGAACTAATACCTCTTGTATTAACCTGGATGGAACTGAAGTATCACAAGAATGGAAAAACAAACACCACATGTACTCTCCACTAAACTGGAACTAATCGATCAATACTTATGTGCACTTACGGAAATAACATTCACAGGAAACCAAGCAGGTAGTAGAAGGTGGACGATGGGATGGGTAAATTCACACCTAACGAGTATAATACACACTATCTGTGGGATAAGTACACTTATAACTTTGACTCAAATAGTACAAAGGCAATTTTTTTAACCAAAACTTTTGTATCCCTATAATATTCTGAAGTTAATTAATTAATTAAAATAAACAAATAATCTTCTAGCTTGACATAGACGTTCTTCCCTGATTTTGCATACTTTCAAGACTAAGATTATGTTTTTATGAAAGAAACCTACATGTCGAGTATGGTTGGATTAGAAGCTTTTAACAATTTTTTTTTTTAATTCCACTTTACTTTTACATGTTTTAAAAAAAAAGTGCTGATTTTGTGTAAATCTTTGAGAACTGCACTTTCTGAAGCAATTTTAGACCCAAAAAATCAGAAAAAATAATTAGCTACTAAATGATTCATATTTCCTTTGTCTCAAATGGAAAGGCATGTAGACATCTTTAAAAAAAAGGACCCCCATCCTGATACAAGATCATCTGAGTCAGAAGTCAGAGGATCAAATCATGAAATTACACAGAACGTGAGAGTTTTTGGCTAATGGCTGTCATTAATATCTCTCAAGTGGCAGTATATTAAGTGCTTTTGTTTATAAGTAAGGTACACAACATACATTGGTTAGATTCAAAGCTTGATTTTACCATATACTAAGTTTTTCATTTCAACTCTTTGTGCCTCAGTTTCTTCCTCTGTAAAGGGAAGTAATAATAATACCTAAAAAAGAATAGTAAGGATTAGCAATATTGGACCATGTCCAAGGAAAAAGAAAACACACATTTAGATTTATATTAAAATTCTAGTCTTTCTGAATTCAAAACTCATAAGCTTTCAATTATATCTTATATAATGCTACATCATAAAAAGTAGGAAGAAGACTGAAGAAAAAGGGCAAAGTGATGGGAAGAAGAGACAGAAGAGTATATAGAGGAAAAGAGAAAGAAGAACAAAAGAAGGTATTGTCATTTGCATACACATGAAATTCTGAAAACTGCCATGAGGCCCTTCTAAAGCAGATGCTATTCCCATTTTACAAATAAAGAGATTGAGGTATAAATATGTTAAGTATCATGCATAAGGAAAAATATTAAAAGGGGCAATGTCAAAAATTTAAAATTCTCAAAATTTCTAAGTATTAAAGGTATAATTTTTATGCAGTCTTACTACCCTATTATTTTCTCTACTTTTTTCTGATGATAATTGGTATTTTTCCATAAGAGGGATTAGAGAATTATTGAGTGCTTTATTTTATTAGTGACAGATTTTTAAAAAACTCTTAAGAGTTTTGACATAGTGAAATCAAAACAATAGGAGAAAGAGGGCCCTTGAGTTCAGGTTTCTTGGAGAAAAGACTAAAGAAAAGAGAATGTGATGATATTGGAAATGTTTATCAGCCCTAGCTCCTAGAGTTCCTGCCATGCTTTTGAATCATTGACTTAACACTAGATAAGCCTCTGACATTTTACTGAATAGAAGTGAGACAAGGAAAGGCAGCAATTGGAAATAATTGTTATATTTTTTAAATTTATTGTTCCTACAATCTCATATATCTCATGTTCCAAAAAAATGCATAAGAATGATATTTAATATATTTTAAATCTGCTGTCTACTTTATCATCCTTGATTAGTTATATTATTTTCATCATTCATAAATAACTAAATTAGGTAAATAAATAACTAAATTAGGTAAATAAATATTCCCATCTGCCTTATGAAAAGCTTGTTAACTTCTGTCATCAGAATACGACTACCTACTAATAAATTATACACAATACAAAGTTAAATTATATACAGACACACACACACACACTGTGTTCAGGGTAAACCAGGAGGAATTTGGGCATTTGGTGGAATAGTTTAGTCTTTTTCTGTGAATATATGGACATTTATTTCAATAATAATTTTATTTAGAAAACAGTAAAAGTATGTTCAAATATTATATTCCTCTACTGTAAAATTATCACTACTAAACCTTAGCAGTGTCAAATTTACATATTTCTTGAATAGAAGTCCATTTATATAACCCATATTGGTTAAGTGTTTTCTTTGTGCCAAATACTGCTCTAAATGCTGAAGATACAGGGGTGAATAACAAATGAAATCTCTCACTTTTTGAAGCTTATATACTAAGGGTAGGGTAAACAATGAACTAAATGAAGAAAGAAAAATAAACAGTAGGTTACATGGTTATAAGTCTAGTAGAGAAATAAAACAAGGAAAACCAAGAGAATGTTGGCAGACTCTTTGCAATTTTAAATTGTCAAGAAAAACCTCAAGGAAAATTTGACAGTTAAGACCAAAGGAAAGGCATTGCCTAGTTTGGAGGAGGGAATGATATTATCTGACAGAATATAACAGGCTAGTTCTAGTTACTATGCAGGGAATATATTGAACTTGCTAAATTCAAAAGCAGGGGGAAGATTTAGGAGTCCTGGCAGCAGAGGTGATGAAGATTTGTCAGTCTGGATGTATTTTGAAGGTATTGCCAAGAATATGAATTGTATGTGGGGTGTGAGATTTAAGAGATGAGTCATGATTCTCCAAGTGTTTGGCTTGAGCTACTAGAAGGATGTAGTTGCCACTTATTGACTTGAATAACTCTATGGAAGATGTCTGGGTAAAGACCAAGTGGTCAGTTTTAGATACATCAAGTTTGAAATGCCTAGTTAACATCCAGATAGATAGATAGAGAATTAGATATAGATATTTATAGGTCAAAAGAAAAGAATAAGTAGCCATTATGTGTTTATGAGTCATCAATAGGAAGATGATATTTAAAACTATGGGACTCAAAAAGGTAAGTTAGGCCAGGCATGGTGGCTCACACCTATAATCCTAGCACTTTTAAAAGCCAGGTGCTATGGCCTGTGCTTGTAGTCCCAGCTTCTTGGGAGGCTGTGGAGAGGGAAGTTTGCCTGAACCCAGGTGTTTGTGGATGCAGTGAGCTATGATGCTACTTCACTCCAGCCTGGGCAACAAGTGAGACCCTGTCTCAAAACAAACGAACAAACAAACAAAACAGTAAATTATTGTAGATGGGGATATGGGGGGAAGTTCTGATGACTGAATTGTTGACAGTTCACAGCTAAGTCAGATGATGAATCAGCAAAGAGAAAAGGGAAAAGCCAATAAGGTAGGTTAAAACAAATGTGTATTATCCTGGAACTCAAATAACAAAGGTGATTTAAGGAGGAGGATGTGATTAACAGTGGAAAACGTTGCTGACATACCGAGTAAGATGAAGCATGAGAATGGAATGTTGGATTTAGCTAAGAATTTGCCGTGCCTCACTGGTGACCTCAGCAAGTTCAGACTCTGACAAGTGATGGAGGCAAATGCCCAATAAAGTGGGTTTAGAAAACAGTAAGAAGACAGGGCAAACAATATGAATACCTGGGAAGGTAATGAGAGAAACAGGCAGAAACTTCAGAAGATAGTGGAGGCAAGAGAAAGTTTTTTATTTGGTGTGTGTGTATAATTAAGTGGAAGAACATGATTATATACATTTTTTAATCCCAAGATTTTTCTCAATATTTTTGTTTTATGACTATTTTGAGTCTGTACTTTTTCCATGTTAAAGTGAGTTGTAGACAAAATTCAAAAGTTCTTCTACAACATATATTAATAAGATACATACATCTCACTCTAGATATTTGAAATTATTTTATCTAATCAAAGCATTATAACAAATCATGTCAATCGATAAATATCGAGAAGTTATATTTAACTTCTGAGCCAGTCATCAAATGCCTCATCATTTAATTTTTCTTGTATTTTTATGTACATTAACTTTCTCTCTGAAAATGACTATTAGAAGTAAAAATATAATAATTTTGTCCCTACTAGGGTCAAGACAATATTCAAAGCATGTTACATATGTTATCCCTACTCTTTATTGTAAGTTTACAAAACAAGCTTTTATTAACCTTCTTAATAAGCTTTTATTAATCTGTATTCCAAATAAGGGCCCTGGGGCTCAGCAATCCAATGCCTTTCCCAATCACTGATAGAAGGAGTGACGTAGCAGGGATTCAGTTCCAAAGTACATGATATTTAACTTGTACTAACTTACAACATAGTAAAGACTGAAAGACAAAGACTAAGTTATAAGCAACACTTCTTTTGTACACTGGGAACAACCAAATACAAGGAAGGGCACTTAACATGACGTTACTATATAGCTCTTAATTTGTCTGAGAATAACATCATGAACAACAACAAAAATCAGTCTTTCTAATGTTCACAAATACAAACTGTTAGCAATCATAAAGCAGAAAAAGGTAAATTCATCTAGATTTATTTTTCTCTCAATGTCTCATCATTATTATGAAACAGTTTATCAAATTACAAAACTAAAACAAGACAAAACAAAGTCCAATTCTACAGATTTGGATGTTGTAAATTGTACATATATATAGGTTTGATTGTGCAACAAAAGACGGTGAGAAATCCAAAGTCAATCCCCTATTTAGCCTACTGAGTCTGTATAAAGGTTTGCCAATTGAGATACAAATACCAGGACTATCACCCTTCAAATATCAGCTTCCTGATCAAAATCTTTATCTCTAAAGAATGATGGTTTTCTTTTAATTTTTTTTTGAAATTTAATTAACTCCTGGAAATGTAAATATCCCTGTATTACCTTCAAATAAATTTTCAATAACATAAAATTTAAATGTATGAGATAAATAATTAATCACTCAGTAGTTTCTCATTACTTTAAAGTAGATTATTTGTCAAGGTTTAGACAGGTCAGAAAGCACATACTAATTAGTCTTATTTAAAAATTTGAGCATCTTAGTCTCTGGAAATCCTTGACTTATTTTACTTTCCATTCCATTTATTACATTGTTTCCCCTGGTTTAATTGTGTTCCTCTTGTAAGTTTTGTGTTTTTCGTATGGGATATTGTAAATATTAGCAACTTCTGGATGAGAATTTTATTTTTTAGTTTTGTCTTATTTCTGTATATTATGAAAAAAATCCAAAAACTTTACTCGGATATCAAAAAGAAGTAAATTATTCTGTGCATGAAATTCATATAACAAAATCTATTTTACATAATACCTATTTATCATTTACATATGGCCCCAGTAGAACTATAGAAAAAGCATATGACTAAAAGTTGCATAGAAATGGTTTTGGATCTCTTAAGTGCCATTTATAATGCACATGAACTTGTAAAAGTTCTTAATCTTCTTCTCCATCTATAAATGAAAATTAATATTCAAATAATTAATTGGTCATTGTGTTATAATTACTAAGTAAGAAAGGATATATAATCTTGTTGGCAATTAAAAGCAGTGAATAATTTCTTCTTTTTTCCTCTTATCTAGAAACCCAGCTAGAGCATGGTAAAATGGAATAAGTGATTGAATTTTATTTCTAGAATAAGAACAAAAAACTTAATCAAAATTTCTATAAAACAAAATAAAGGTGTATTTTATTACTTGTACAAATATCAGTCTCTCAATAGATTAAACTAATATCTTTTTAAAATATAAGAAAAAATGAAAATATTTAGAGTATTATACATGTATTTGTATATCTTTTTTTCTTCTTTAATGTGTATATATGTTCATGTTTTAATTTTTGAACCTAAAAAGTATACATTTTATCTTTTCTTAATGAAATATCTGTGCATATGAATACAGATGGGTAGCATATTACACAAGGCATTATTTTCAGGACCTTAAAACTGTGGTTTTGAAGCATGTAAACTTTCATAAAAAGTGAGATGGTAACTTTTAAGACAAATAATTAAACCAATTCAAAATAGCTTTTAAAATGACTAGATTTTATCACATATGCGTTAAATCTTACTATTAGCAGTTACTGTGGCTTTTGCTACACACTCTCTTAAAACTCTATGATAATGTGAATATTTAATGAAGTGAATGAAGATAGAAACCTAGAGACATTTTTTATGTAGGCTAAGAAGTTCAGCTTGAAAATTTTACCTCTAAACAATAATCGATGATAGCAGGAAAACCAGAACTAAATTATTAGCTACCATTTAATTAAATTTAAATTGAATATGAAAGATGCAATGGATATCTCCTCCTGAAACAATGTGTAAAGTATCTGTCCTGTTCACATAAAATTAAGATTAAAAGTGAGGAATGATTTTTTGTACAGTCCCATCAGCATTTAATCAAGTGATCAATAATCTTTGATGCAGATTAGCAACATTTAAACAAACAAATAGAACTCACCTTGTCCACAATACATATCTGTTTTCTTGTTTGAGCATCAAGTATTTCAATCTCAAAGTGAGTAGTTTTTGAACGTTTGACTCCTGGAATTGGCTTTAGAGGGCCCGCTGAGAGTACAAATTGCGACAAATAGTGAAAATTTCTCATATCATTCTTCAGTAGGGACCGTGTAGCTCCTTGGGAAAATAATCCTCTCTTGCGTTCTGAAGCATGGGACTTCTGCCTTTTGAACATCATGTGAACTAACAGGAGAATCTGTCATGTCAAGCATAGACACTTGCAAATGTGTTCCCCTTGCTCCAGTTAAATACTGCTAGAAGAACCCCTGAGAGGTCAAATGGCATGCCATTCCAAGAGTTTAGTTTTATTTAGCAAGCTTGAAAACAATGACTGATCTTATTTCTATATATAACCCACTATTGTGAATTGCTGCAATGTAGAGTATTACTTTACCAGCATTTGAATTATTTCTTGCTTTCTGCTTTTATCTCTGCTTCTTAATATAACCACTCTTATCTGAAATTCCAAAGCAAGAATAGAGAGAACATTTTTATTATCTCTGAATTCTGGATGCACTAATCTTCAAACACACACATACTGTTACACACACATTCGTATTTAGATGTATTTAGCATTAGCATACTGTTATAGTTAAATTTTTAAAAACCTAGTACATTATTATATAACATTTTAAAATACCATCTTATGTAAAGGCTAGTGGCGCATATATATATATATGTATGTGTGCATGTGCATTTAAAGCATTCTAAAATGAGAAATTTATTTACATTAGTACTAATTATAAATCTCAAGTAACTTAAGATAACTATTACAATTATGTAATGATGAATTCTTCACTGCATACAGGGAATAAAATGATAACAAACTATGAGATTAGAATATGTAGAGAGCAATTTTATAACTTAGGGAAGAAGAAGTAAACCTTGTTTTAACGTTTAAACATATTTTATATCTGAATTACTGAATTAATATACAAAATCAATACTAAACATGACATTTTCCACAACAGTTAACTTATAAAAAATACATATAGTCTCAGAATAAACAATGGAATATGATAACCTGGCAAGAGGGGTTTTAGAAAAAGACTCCAAGTACTCTGAGATATATAAATATGGTAAAGAAACAACTGAAAAAAAAATCCAAAATATATTGTCAATAACTCAAAATGATATTAAAAGACAATATCCTGGAATGCTATTTTCAATGAAAACATGAACAGAAAAAGGACAAAATTTACAAAGGAGGAAATTTGTTATCTATATGAGGCTAATCTTTTATAAATAAATAAAACGTGTAGTAAATATTTATGATTTTGTGTGTCAGAAGCAAGTAAGACTATTGGAAAACAGATGAAATGGTTTTACAAAAAGTATGTCAATTTTATTTGATCTTTGTTTTCTTGCACTGGTATATCTCAGCAACATGTGTAGGGACCTGTGTGCTTTCTGAAATATATTTTAAAAATGTAGTAGCATAATTTGAATCAAGAGCATAACTATTCAGCTTCTATATTATATGCAAACTTTATCTCATAGCACATGATATAGGCATTTGCTAAAATGATGACGCAATAAAAACAACCCAGTGCACTGGGAGCTTTTCCTGACAAAGACCTAAGACTATAGAAAGGGCATATTGAGAGCAGGAAAGGGACTATCAGCGGGTCATAGTCATAGGTAAATATTATGCATATATCTACTCATTTAATTATAAGTCCCTAGACATGAAATGCCATGTCAAAAAATATGTACGTGTAAATATTTTGCTATCTAATGTCAAATAACTTTCCAGTACACTTTTTACTAATTTATGCATTCCTGAGCAGCTCACAGAACCATTTTCCTTCACACTCCTGAATAATAGTATTGCTTTTTTAATTACTGTAAAATTTATGAGCAAAAGTTTATCACAACATGGATTTAATGTGCTCTTTAATTAGAATAAATCAGTTGGGTTTTAAGCAAACCTACTTAAAAATACTTGAGTAAAATACCACACAGTTTGACTTCTTCCTGTCTCCTACACTATTCTTTATTATAACTTGCTAGCCATGTTTTTTATAAATAAGAAAACAAAACAAAATCAAGCAAAGAATCTTCCTTATGACTAGAAACTAAGAATTGGTTTCATAAACTTTTCAGAATCATTGAGGACTTTTTTTTAAAGACAGCTTGCTGAGGGGACCAAAATAAAAGAGGTCTTTTTGTAATGAAGTGATTTACAAGGAAGAAATAATGGAAAGCATCCACTGTAATTCACTTAGTTCATAGGGAAATCAGGGTGGTCATTACGTGAGCCTTCCCTTAACTCTATGGGTAGGTAGCAATTGGCTTCCACCAGTATTAAGGGAAAGACCCAGTTTTAACATTTTTTATGGCTGGCCTCTTCCAACAAAGTCCAGACATTAACTGTTTTTTTGTTGCAGTTCGCTTGTTTATAATGAAAAGCACACTAAATTCAGAAAAGTTGCAAAAAATAAAACTATACACTGACTACTTACAATAATACAAATTTCTTAGTTTCTGAACAAATATTGTAAATTTAGGAGAATATATTAATATATTTCTCCTACCACTCCAATGCTAGCATAGAGGTTTTGAAAAGAAACTAAAAAGACATCAGCTGACAACATGCCAATATCCACCTGACAATAGAGTAACTCGAGATAAACATGTATCTTCCTGTTTAAGTATGTGTAGCAGAGAAAATAATCAATAGATATTTTCAAATGCTATAATTCAAAATTGTATTAAAATATTAAGAAGAGTGTGCCCTTTTGAAATAAAAAGAATAAAAGAAAAACATTTAAAAATGTATAATATTTTTGGAAAGATTCAAAGTGACTAATAACCAAAAGGAATCCGTGTGTGAACATCATGTGCACACACACAAACACATATCCAGATCTATTGATAGTAGCAATGATATTGTAATTATTTCCCTATTGTGCAAGGAAAATGCAAACAAAGTATGTAGATGGTAGGAAGAAAATTACAAAAATTTATGAAAATTAAGACAAACGCTAACACACTTCATTTTATTTATGATGACATTTTTTTGAGAGGCACCATTATTCTATACACCACTAAAATTTTAGAACCCTATACCTAATGAAGCTGTGACATCATCAATTTTAAATGCATTCCTATAATTTTAAATGTTACTTACAAGTGTCTTAGAATCAGTATAATACAGTAAATGAGGCAATATATCATTTTTCTAAGACAAGTGACATCATCAAAATTACATCAACTATTTTCAAATTATATAGATCAAATATAGATATATTTTATATTTATATATATAATAGATAGATAGATATATTTGTTGTCATATGACTCCAAATAAACTCTGGAGTTTTTTGACATTTGAAATTCTTTTGAAATATTAATCACGTAATGAAAATAAAATTAATTTTTATATAGAACAATTAAAGTGGATTTGTTCTATTAGGTATCAAAAATATGTAAAAGAGAAAATGATTATAAGAGGGAATTATTGGAATAATAATAGCCAATGAAAGATAAGATAGAACAAAATCAATGGTCATGAAATAAAAACTAGTAAGCGTAAGAAATAGCTACACAAGAAATATATCAACTTTCAATGAGAAAAGGAGTAACCATCCCAAAAATATTCCAAAGAGGGCTTCATCCAGAATTTTAGAGCTATGATAAATAGCAGCGGGATATTGGAATCAAATCTATTTTTCTGAATATCTCTTTCCTACTTCATTTTCTAAAATTAGTTCCACTGACAGACGTTTTTCATCCTGTATTTGTTATCTCAAGATAACACTACTTGTAACATCCCAGGATAGGTAGTAGAAGAAAAACACATACTTCATGACAGCATCCAAGTCTACATACTAGGCTATCCTGATTTCTACAGATTAATAGCAAAAAAAAAAAAAACCCAAAAAACAAAAACCTCTAAATGCTTGAATTAGAAAGAAAAAAAGAAAAAAGTGTATAGACTAGACAGCACCATGAGTAAGTGTCAGTAGAAGTAGCAAAGAGTAGAAATGGATGGCAGAGTCTTGGATATTCAATTACCACATGGCACACATAAAAGAATTTGAAAAGAAATATAGATATAAATAGATAAAGGACAGTCTTAAAAATATGAGCAATGAGTGAGGACCTTAAAATTTACAGGTTATTTTGAAAAGAACAAAGAACAAAATAGATTTCTATACTACTTACATATTTTGTAATTATTAACTTGAATGTCTGAAAGAACAGAATAGGTACATTCAACAAGAAAATTAAGTATTAAAGCATAGATTTAAGTCAACAATAATCACAAAATCTGTTAATGTAGAATATGTAATTGGATAAACAAATCTAAGTATGTCCTATTTATAGAAAAGGTACCTAAAAGTAAGGATATGGATAGATTGAAAGTATAAAGATGGTAAAACAAATGGACAGAAAATATTAAAAATTAAGAGAATATATGATATGTTAATACTAAAAATATAGAATTAAATGAAGAAGAATTTTTAAGAAAACTGGGTATGTACAAAATTCAAAATGCTCAATTCAACAGTAGTAAATGATTTAAATTGCGCATGCACATAATAATATAACATCAAGATAAAACACAAACTGTGTTAAAAGAATTATGCAAACTGATTGACAAATCTACTGTCACAGTGGGGGATTTTAAACACAACTCTGTTGGTATTCATTGTTAATCAGCCCAAGTAATAACAGGGGAAGAGAAAGCTTTAGCAACATTATAAAATCAAGTTCACATAAATGTATTTACATACATATATATATATAAAATTTTGTATAAACAACTGGAGAATATATAATTCTGAAGCACCTATAAAGCATCTTTGAATATTATTCATTTATTTAAAAAAAACTAAACTCTGGGCTCTAAATCATGTTTTCAAAAATTTCAAATAAGTACTATCCTATCATGTTTTATGACCACAATCTGTGTAGTATTGAGATCAATGGCAAATGTTTGCTGTTTGAAATATACTTTCCTTTAATGAAGAAAATTAATAAAAAATAATCGGCACATAAAAAATGGAAATGAACAGGTTAGACATACTAATGGATAGGAATAATAGAGAATAAATATGTAGAGCTTACCAAAATTTGTCTATAAATATCACACAACTTCGATAAATAATACCAATATACACTTCTTAGGGGCACACACATACATAGTAAAAGTTAAAGAAATACTGTGAATATAGGTTGTTACTTCTTGGGTGGTGTCAAGAGGAAAGGGATAATATTATGGGTAGTGTATGCAATAGATTTTATTTTTAGTACAGATATATTGCTTATACTTACTGATAGATACTTGGATGTACTATATTTAATTCCATATATGGAATATATAATATATATAGAAAATATATTCTATATTATTCTTTTTATACCTGAAATAGTTTATAAAATTTTAAAATAAAGGTCATACAATCTTACAGATTCATGGAAAATAAAGTTATTTGATAAAGAATATCAAGTACAGACTTAACCTTCAAAGAACATCTGAAGTTAAATGCTTAGCATTAGTAATTATTTAATATCTAACCTGGTCAAATTACTTAAATTCTTCAAATATCAGTTTCTTAATTTGTAAATTAGAGATAATAATAGAATCTACTACATACAGGCCACAGGTTAAAGTGCATACCTACGTAAACTATTGAGCATGATGCCCAGGTCATAGTATTTAATCCATAAATACAAACTATTATTCTCACTATTGTTAAGGCTTTAATTGAAAATGAAAAACCAAATAGATAGTTTTTCTTTGTAATGAAAATGAAAAACCAAATAGATAGTTTTTCTTTCTTTTCTTTAAGGGAGGAGGCACTTAATTAAATTGTACTTCCACACTAATACTGGTATCACCTTACATAAATGAATCGAACATTTACCAATAATTGTTAAAAAATAATTTTAGAGTTTATGGCACTTAAATCAGCCAGCTTACAATTAAAAAAAATAGAGTAAGCACATCTTTTGGTAAGATTATAAGGGGAAAGGATTTGAATTCAAAACATATACTTATTTCTTTGATATAGTGAAGTTTTGGTAACATTTACAAGCACTGAGTGATTTGAAGATGTAAGTACTTATAGAGTATAATTTATATTTATTAAGGGGCTATTTATTATGTGTCAGTCACCATTCAAAATATATATTATTTTATCTACTACAGCTTCCACCATAGTCCTACATTTACCTGTGAGAAATCTGGGGCTTTGAGAGGTCATGGAAACAAATTAGTAAATAACGAAGTCTATTAAATTCCCAACTCTAAGAACTTTGTATAATATACCAATGTTCCTTCAAATTACCAAAATTATTAAGATTTGCTATTAGGCTACACATAACTCTATGCAAAGAATTGTATTGCAATATGGGAACTTCTTTAAAGAGAAATCAATTAGAAAACTAGAAGTGAAATTACATCATTGCTTACAGAATAAAAATAAGAGTTTACCAAGTTATAAAAATAAACTTAAGCACATATTTATGCTTATTCTCTCTGATAAAATTTTTTCTTAAAAGATAGGCTTCTTTAAAATACCTGGATTTAGTACTCCATTATGTAGTTTAGCAACAGGAAATGTAGTTTTTCCAGGAGGCGGGAAATATTTTATTTTGCCAATCTAGGAAGACATGGTTCTATGATGATATACTAATTGCAAGAGATCTGATGTGAAATTTAGCACATCAGGCTTTAGCTTGAAAATACAGTATCTGTAAAATCACGGGCTATGAAAAGTAGTCAATGAAACTGGCAAGAGTCACTGCTTACTAGCTGATAGCTAGTAAGTTTTCAAATTATAGAATTCATTTGTCACACTCCACTTAGTATACGTATAACTTTCCAACAAGAAATGCCATCTTCGAGCAGTTACTTTAATGGGTGAAGGATTCAATGCTAAAATAAGAGATAATAGAAGGGAAAGTGAAAGGCAATTTTATACTGTCTCTTAAGACAGGAAATGAGATCATATGGAGGTATCTGATTTACAAGTGACTTTACTGAAGAAAATACATAAAAACAGAAAAATGAATAGCACTCCACTAAAGTCTTTGGGTCCAGATATACTCATGGATAGGTCTTTGTAATGGTAGTGAGTATTCAGTATAATTAATTTAAAATAGTATTCAGCGACCAAAGAGGTGACTGCCATGATTCACTGCAATAAATCTACATCTGTATAAGGTACTTGAAATAGATTGCTTATGTATGATGTTGAAACATTTTGTAGGGTCTTTTCTTTGAGTTCTGCATTACATTAAGAAAACCACATTTAAGTTTATGTTTTGTGTCAAAATATCTTTGCAATAATCATATTCCTTCTTTTTGTCTTATTTTATTTAATTAATTTTCCAAAACATTGCTCACATATATATTTTTTCCACCAAATTCCAATGTGTAGTGTTGACTTTATGTTTACAGCTCCTCTGAGTTGTTCAGGGGCTTTCTTAGCAGGGCACTTTCAGTGTCTGAAAATCCTTTGACAAGATAAAAAGTCTTTTTACTCATGGACAATTATCTAAGTACAAGAGTATATTTCCAAAAACATTGTTAGCAATGTGTCTTTTTTGAGGACTTTCATATTGTTTAATTAATCACAGGAATCTTATCTCTTTGTGTACTCAGTTCTAACAAGGGACAGAAGAGAGTTGAAATAATTAATGAATGAAAGTAACTAGCAGGATATCCTTTATATGTTTTCATAGAGAATAAAGGATATAAAAAGGTGTCAGAGGACAAGGGTAAATGGGTAGAAATGGAAGTTGATGGCACTGAAGGGAAACTGAAGTCAGCCTGGCCCATATGTACAAGGGAGAAACAATTGGGAACTAGAAGTGGTATTTATACTGATACTACTGAACCTAGTCCCAATTACTTTTTTGGTTTTATAGTACAATTACATTGCTAGTCCATGATTCTAATGCAAATTCTAAATACAAGCAAATTATTGTGCTTCTCTCAGAAATTTCCATTATAACAACCTAACATGAACATTTTCCTCCCACATTTTCTAATTATCATTTGAAGCCTGGAGTTTTCATCTAGAATAAAATGACAAATGCTTAATTTTGCTTCATGAAATTTGTTTCTATAACTATTTATTCACCAAAATTTTTCTAATACATTGATGGATTTTCAAATCCACAGATGTAGCTCCATCTATTGATAATAAGTGAGGCACATTGTTTAAAATAGATGAAAATGAGATACCCGATTCCTTTTAGCTTTCTCACATGTATCTTCAAGGAGAGCTTAAAATTTTTGTAGGTTTTGTATTTGATGAGGAAATCAAAATAAAATTTATTGAAATTATTTCTGTAATTATACTGTTTAGCCTAATGTATCTGATATATCTTTCTTTAAAACAAATCTATACTGCCACTTCTGTGCTTTGGCTCAGTCCTCTATGTTTTCAAAGCTCTCCACAAAGAAAATGCACCTGTAACTGAAAGAAATTTAAAGACATTTTATAATCAAGAAAATATAATTTTTTTAGAGCATATCTCTACATAACTCAAAAGCAAATCACACATTTAATATTAAACTTGGGTTCTTAGATAAATATATCGTGGACAGACCTGGAAACAGGGTAACCTAAAAGAAAACCTATTTTCATGCAGTTTTACATGTGACATCTGACTGTGTAGTGGTCTTTATCATTCATTCATCTAGAAATTCTAATACATTGCCAAGTAAATATTTCAATATATTTAATTGGAATTAAATCAGTTCAAATAATTTACTTTGGATTATTCACAGATAATAAATGCTTTATCACTGAATCTTCAGAATATGTAAATATTTGTGGGATTTATATTAAGATCTAGAGGAACAGGTTTCAATCAGAGGAGCTGAGTCACTGGAATGTACATTGGATATAATGTGGGATCTGTCACAAGGACCTGACCTTGCATCACGTGGGAGATGGTCAGGCTGCTGTGTCCATGTCTGATTCTAGAACCTGAAGTCTGCAGAAGGTAGTGAGGAAGAGAGGATGTGGAAAGAACAAAGGTAGGAAGAACAAAGACAAATAGGAACCCATGAGGACAGACTGAATTCTGCCTTTGACAGTGATGGATATGTATAGGTGTCCTGCAGGAGAACCCAGACCCTTTCCCCATTATGCTGAATACCTGGCCCAGAAGTTGAAAAACAGAACAAGGATCCATGGGATAGTGGAGCAGTTACAGACCCAGCTGCTGCCTCTTGCCACAGAGGTGAACCAATAGATAAGTGACAACATGTGTGAACCACAAAATAATTGCTGCTTAATTTTGACTCTCCAAACCTCACAAGAAACTCTTAACGTAGCTCATTCTAAGTGGAAATGTTCAGAGAGAGGAAACCTGGAAAATGTAGATCAGGATAGCCAAGTTGATATAATAAAGCCACTACAGCCAATACAATCCTACTTTTACATCTCTCAGTTTTAATCCCCAAATCATTCATTTTATTAATCTCATTAATGTCCTATTTGATTGCAATAAGAAATTCATGCCTTAACACATTTTGTTGCAGTTATTCTGTGTGGTAGATAAAGTTGATTTCTTTTTAGCTCTGAAATTATTGGGTACAAGTTCACTAGTATTCATTAGGTAAAGATGGAATATACAATGTTTAAATAAGCATGGAAAGAAAAGTTATCACAGTTTTCATTGATTGGAGAGAGGAGTAAAAAAAAATATCTCCTTTCTGGTACAAAGAACAAATTTAAATAAAAGAGAATATGAGAAGCTAAACATAATGTAGCAGAAACTTAATTATGCATATCTTAAATGATCTGTAAAATAAATTCTAAAATTGTACTACTTCTTAAATGCATGATACTCTTTAATTCATACATGCCATAGTTAATCACTTATGCTTTTTTCAAAAATAGAACATAACATTTACTTTATTTTTCATAGAATTTTCATTTTCAGATGATTAAATAAATATCATATGTTTCTTGGTTTTAAAGAATGTCATGAAAGGGATATTTATTATTAACTTAGTACTCACTATAGGTAAAGTGATACGCATCTTAGAAAGCTACTAATGAAATAACAGCTTACAATGTCCCACTATTTTGTGTCCCTACACCATTAAAAATTTCTTCATGTTCATAAATTCACTATAATTAGAAAAATAATCAAGTTTATTAAAAGGAAGCCAAAATCCATACTGTAATTCTGATATTTTGAGCAACCAGATTAGAATGATATCTAATTAAACATATCAATATTGAAAATCTCCAAAGTTCTTCCACTGTGTGAATAAAACTAAGATCAAATGATATTACTTGACTATACCAGTTGAGAGCTCTGATATTAATCTCCATTGATAATTCCCCAGTGTGTAATAACTGGGAATCTCTAGGAAGAGTCTAATGTGAGCTCAGAAAGCAAGCTGGGTTCTGGCTGGGTAACTGCTGGCCTCAATTGCTTCTATTTTTACCAGTTCTCTTCTTCTCTGGCCTTTCTGTCCTGATTTCCTGTCATCACTCTCTCTCAGCCTAGTGCTCTGTGTTCTGGGTCCCTCATGGTAAAGATATCCTCTGCTGACCTCCACCAGAGACACACTCAAGCTGTTGCCTCCAATCTTCATGGGACCAAAGAGCCAGGCGATCTCTTATAAAGGTTTTAATCAGTGCCAGAGCTTCCCATGAGGTTTTTCATAGAATTCATGAGATGATACATGTAAATTGCCCAGCAAATGCCAGTCATATAACAGAAATTTTTAAAATCTATTTTTATTATTTTGCAGGAAAAGGTTGGTAAGAAACCAACTATATTAGAGTTAGTTACTTCATTCAGAAGTTTATACAATGTGAAATTTGAAATCTGCATTCATTAGATTTGAAATTTGATGCAATTTTCCTAATTACTTTATACTTCAATGAAGTTACTTTCATATTTCAGTAAAATTTACTTAATAAATTATACTTTCTAATTAATTATATTTCTCAGAGACTCAATTAAAATATACTTGATTACTTATATAAATATTGCTATTTAAAATATTTTATTTATTTATAAAATTATTTACACCATTTATAAGATTTTTAAAAACATTATTTTATACTAAGTATTATGAATTTGTGGTATATTACTTTGTTATGGAAATATGTGTTCTTTAAAACAAACACTAGTCCCCAATTCAAAAAACTGGAAGAGATATTAGTCCAGTTCCAGTTGAATATTAATAAACTGCAATGATGATAAAAATAAGGATATAATAATTAATATTGATAGAATAAATTCAATGTGCTATGACCTGTTCTAAATAATTTACATATATTAGCTTAGTATTGCCATTTAGAGAAAAAGAAGGGCCCAGAGATTAAGTAATTTTCCCAAAGTAACAGAGCTGTGAAGTGGAAGAAATAGAATCTAACTCTAGGTAATAGGGCTCTAGACTCTGTGGATTTAACTACTGTACCCTATTGCCTCATAAATGTGTTAATATATGTCACACGGTATTTAAATTAGTATAAAATGTGTATCTTGGTAACATGAAGTATAGGAAGATGATAAGACTTAGGGGCAAAAGCCATTTTACCATTAACCTTTGTATCCTCAGTGCTGGCGTAGTACAGCACTTAGAGTGGCGTCAAGAAAACTAAACCACTGAGTATTCTAGGTGATTTTAATACGGGGAGTAGAGGCTTACACAACTTTTGGAAAGCTGAGGGGGAAAAGATCCCAAAGTCATTGCGAGAAACAAGTTATTCATGGGTTCTATCCCCAAAGACCATGGAGAGTCTCCAAGAGGTTGAGGATGCCTACGTCACTGTGCACAAAACTGGCAGCAGAACACGGAATGATTCCCCAGAAGTCCCCAGGAGAGTCGCTATGATATTCATGCTTGCAGCCTTCTAAGTGACTGCTTCCAGCAGTCTGTGGAAAATAATGGTTTTCTAGTTCTTCTGCATTCCAGATCTCATGCTACTGTTGCTCACAGACAATTGATAACATGGATCTATATGGCAAAGAGCCTTCTGAGAAATAATTTCAGGCACCACTACTGCGAAACAGAAGAGAATATGAAAGAGGATATAAAAGACATCAAGTTGATTAGAGACAAACTGTAATACCCAGGACCTGGCATAAAGCAAACTGGCTGTATTAGTCAGGGTTCTCCAGAAAAACAGAAACAATATATATCAATAGATAGATAGCTATAGATTTATAGATTTATATATATATATATATATATATATATATATAGAGAGAGAGAGAGAGAGAGAGAGAGAGAGAGAGAGAGAGAGAGAGAGAGAGAGAGATTATCAAGGCTCACATGATTGTGAAGGCAAGTCCAAATTCTGCAGGGTTGGTCCACAGGCTGTAGACCCTGGGAATAACTGATGCTGCAGTTCAAGTTTGAAGGCAGCCTCCTGACAGAATTCCCTCTTCCTCAGGAGAGTTTAGTCTTTTTTCTGTTAAGGCCTCAACCGATTACATGAAGTACACCCACATTATGTAGGGCAATCTGCTTACTCAAAGTCTGCTAATTGAAATGTTAAAAAAAAATATCTTCAAAGAAGCATGTAGAATAACGTTTGTCTAAATATCTAGGTACTGTGGCCTAGCAAGCTGATACATAAAATCAACAAGCACACTCTCCATAAATAATTTTAAAACAAATAATATAACTAGTGTTAAATTCAACTGTAATAGTGAGCATTGTGATATATATATAAGTACACATAAGACACACGCGTGTGTTTTATTTGCCCTTGCTGCAAGCTTCCAGATGAACAGATTCACAGCCTATGTTTATCTGTAGGAATACAACACAGCCTGAGGTTTTGCGAAACAAAATCTTCAAGAGTTTTTCCAGGTAAAATAATTTTTACGTGTCAATAATATCCTTAATTACCTTCCTAATTTTACCCAGTTTGTATTTGGTTTTGTATGCAGAGTTCAGAAGTTCCCTGTGGGTAGATTTTTATAGAATAATGTAACAGAAAAGGAAATGCAATCTTATTGAGATTATTTAGTGCCAGTTTCTGATCCTTTCTAGTTCTGATAATGTGGTAATGTGGTCACATGCCAATTTGTAAGTTTATGTTAAGTAGAATTGGAATTTAACACTTACAATTTTAAAAGTAATTGTGTATTTTCTGCATGAAAAAGATCATTGTAACTGCTGCCTATCAATCAATATTTATTGAGCCTTCATAGGATGTATGAAGACAGGCTAGGAGTTATTTCTTTGAATTGTTAATCAATTAGAATGTAAACTTTTTCCTTTTGTTATTATTATGATTGGTTAGAAATGTAAAAAACTGAATATATTTTAAGGAAGAAAAATAATGTTAGAATAATACTGTCAAGGTATCCGAAAGCACATGTAAAGATTATGTTTAAGTAATTTTGCTGAATGAGTTTCTTCATTGTGTCCACAGGCTCTGTTCAAGGAGTAAACAATTATGACACTGATATCCATCATCTACACTACTGGAGGCAGTAAGATGCCACCTCATTTCTTGAAAGTCAGGGATATACTGTCTTGTCACTAAATATAAGAGGGATGCACTATGACGATAGCAAGTGCCTATTAGTGGAAACTTCAATTAGAAATAGCCTACTATTTTTCTATTAATAGTGAAACCACGAAATGTTGTCTTGGGAAGACAATGGGAAGAAACAGTATTATCAGAGCTCAGTGCAAGCAGTCGAGATCTGAAGTCCAGGAGGGAATTGTTAGGGCCAGCAAATGCTGCTGTAGTCAGTGAGGCAATACTGTCTTTCATGCTGCCCTCCAGGAATTGTAAGGATATTTTTTTCATGACTAAAAAAAAAATGTGTGTGCATGTGTATTTGTGTGTGTGTATGTATTTGGCGGGGAGTATTCATTTTTATGAATGTAAGATTAATACCAATGGGGTTTATATTTCACTTCTCCTTTTTTATAAAAAAATTAAGCTAATATGTTTTGGGGATTTAATATGAGGTAGATGACATAATAAAACTTTGTATGTATTATTTATTTTATTCATAACCACATACTTATGATTCATCATTTTTCTGGTTTCCTTTTATCCTAATTTTATGGAAGAGGAAATGGAGGTTAACAAATTGAGCAAGAACACATATTGTCAAGAGGCATAGCTATTTCTTGAACAAAAGAGGATTTACATAAAAGCTCACATTTTTAACAACTATGCTTTGTTTTCTCTCTTAAAGTATCCATTTATCTAATAAGAGCCCAAATAGCATTAATTAATTTTGTAATCCCAACTATTGTTCTTTCAGATAGTTTTTTACTAATTTAGAGATGAAAAAACTTACAGTCTTAGAAAGATGGCAGTACATGCTAGTAACAGAACTTCATGGATCTAAGTATGATTGTCACCTCTTTTTACAATCATCTCTGGGCTATAAAACATTTGGCTGACAATACAAAAAAAATCACTATAATAAAGGCACATATTCTTTCAAGGACAAAGGATTTGCTGGGGCATGGACAATGGTGCTATCCGTGGGTGCTGACTAGGTCATGTTCTGGGGGGAGCCAAGTCTGAGGAACAGTTTAGTGTCAGGATGTTCATTAGGGAAAACCCTTGTTATCAATGCCTATGGGAAAAAAAAGAAAAAAAATAAAAGAAAGGAAACTAAATAGGGCAGGTACAACAGCCTCAGCCAACCCCTCAGAGGTTCTGGAGTTGAAATAACCCAGCTAAGTTGTCCTGGGTGGAGCAGGAATGGCCAGCCATTATACACACTCCTCTTCCCTCCATCTCTCCTCCTCCTTCCAACCTCTGTCAACTGTCAACCATTAGTAATGGGCCATCCCAATAAGGCCATGACCTTGAGCAAGGTCTCTTTCTGCAACTGAGGCTACCGTGAAAGTTCTGAAGGCTGCCAACAGACAGCATTCTAACAGTGAGGGCAATGCATTCTTTTTTGAAGGTGAATCTGGGTCATGCCTCTCCAAATCCATCACAGATGCATTTTTTCTTCTGAGATATACAAACTAAATTGGGCAGCAATTATTAACCTTATTTTTCATTCTTCTTCAACTTGAATAGATTTTGTCCTAGAAGTATATATCATATGATATATCTGCACATTTTTATATGTTCATTCAATCTGACTTCATTCTAAGCTTTACCAAATTCATTATATATTTGTGCTACTTTAGTAAGGTAATTTCAAATCAGTTTTGAACACTTAAATTACTCAAATATAGTTGCCAATTGCAAGGACTCCTCTTTCTGGTATCATAAACACCATATTCAAAAACAAGAAAAACAGTTTAATTTTTTTTTCTCTTAACCTCTTTCAAAATGCCTGGTGGGTTTGTAGTAAAATTGTGATTTTTTTCACACAGAACTTCATTTATTGGCTACAGAAGTTGAGAATGAAATAGAAGGACGTTCTGATCATTGGAGGTTGAAAATCTGTTGCATCACGGTTAAAACAACATAGTTGCTCACTGCAGAAAAGGTTTCACCTTCCTCTCTCTAGCCAGCTAAAACAGAATGTAATTAGGACACAGAATGGAAATCTGAAGCTCAAACAAAAGGCTACATTGTTATGAAGTTTAAAGGTGAGTTTGCACAAATATCAAAAACTAATTAAGCAGAACAGGTGATATTTAACTACTCTGAAACTTTAAAAAAAGAAAATTGATTTTTGTCTCATTGGATTAAATTACATTTTCATATTGATTGACACAAAGTGCTTCTGTTACTTCTCCTCCAGACAAGGTAAATACACTAGCTGCTATTTATTCATGAAATCCTGTCTCTCAAAATTACAGAGAATGTTATTCTAGCATTTTATTATTGAACAAATATTTTGACAGGTGATGATATTTTGGAAGATAAATAGAAATACATATCCAATCACTTCTACTATGTAATTTAGACCTAGAGAATAAGGCGTAGAAGTGGTGGAATATATTCACAGGTCAATCTTCTCTGTTTGATGTAGATTAAGATCAATGGAATCAATAAAACTTAATTAAAACTCTGGCCATTAATATTTTTGGCAATCCCAAAATTAAAGTGTTGAGCTAATAAGTACTGCTACTAGTTCAATAATCATTTCATTTACATCCCAAAGTTATAAAATGGCTAAGAATAAAAAGACATAAGCCCAATAGAAGAATTAAGCTTCAAGAAAGGTAACAAAACTTTCCTAAGAAAACAGGATAGCGAGAAGCATAAAAATATAGAAAGAATCTTATTCTCTGAATCAAAATATACCCACCCACCCCCAACAGAAACACACCAGTTTTAAATGATGTGTTTTGTTTTGTATTTTGTTTTAGAAAGTAAATGTAATCACATGCTTGGAAGGAGAGAGAAGGTTCAGTGAAACAACCAAAAATTAATCTTTAAAAACAAAATAATTTCAAAGTCAGAGTTCTGGGCTTTTATTGTGTAGGTGGGAAATACAAGCTAAAAATAGCATGGAATTTCTTGGGACAGCAGAAGGGATTTGTAAAGGTTCTATGGGATAAGATCTGGAGGAGAAATGGAATACATAAAAGCAAACAAATAAAAACCCCACGAAAAGGTAAAGGTCATCTTACAGGGAATTTTATTATTATTCTATTTTGTAGCCCAAACCAGCAAGAAAAAAACAAAGAACCTCACTTCACTCTTCAAGACTTCAACTGGCTTTCCTTCTTACAATGAAATTCAAAATAATTAATATGCCCTAAAAGATCATAAATGATTTTACCCCTGCCTACCTTTCTGACCTCTTTTCCTACCATTCTCCATAATGGTTCATTCTGGTCTAGCCACACGGGAATCATCACAATTCTGTATTTCTAGTACACTCACAGCTCAAGCCCATTGCAACAGCTGTTATCTTACATCCCAGATATCCACATGGCTCGGGTGTCATTTCCTTCAGCTCTCTGTCCAAATATCAAGAGGGACTTCCCACTGTGATCACTCTCACTTTGCTCTATTTTTTTCACAGCTATTATCACTTTTCTGTAATATAATATTTATTCTTTATTGTTATTGTCTGACTTCCCCCATAGAAATGTTTGCCTTTCCATGAGCGCATAGAGTTTGTTTTGTTAAGCCCCACATCCTAACATTGGAGGATTTTTAATAAGTATTTGCTGAATGAATGAATGAATCTCCTTACTTTTCCACAGAATCTTTAGGATGAAATAAACTTTCATCCATATGAAGCTGGATGTCCCTTAGGAGACAGAATGAAACATTTCGTTGAGCTCTAAGATAAATGCAGGATAACATTAGCTTGCAGCTGTCTCCATGGTAATTACTGAACTAGTCAGTTACTCTAGGAGAGCAAAAAAAAAAAGCATCTCATAGGGTTATTTATATTCTTTTGTTAGCATGGAGCAAATAAAGGAAATTGAGAAATTTTAGGTACTTATTAGTTATTAAAATGATGTCTATATACTATAAAGGAATTTAGTTAAGTCCTCTACATTGGAAACTATATATTAATAATATAGCTCAGGTGTGTGGCTTTGTGGTGGTTTTATATGAACAAACGATAAAAGCTAAGGGAACTAGATGGCCTAATATAGATAAACCATCTATCAAAGGTAAATGGTGATCTCTCCCTAGTGAATTTTTATCACGTACTACAGAGCAAATAATTTGAAGCAGAAAATACTAGAGAATGTGGAAGTCCCTGTACACATATTTAAAGATCATCCCAAACTGTTTTAAGAACTCTATGGATAAACCAAGGCAAATATTTAATTCCTGGCTTACCTTTGCTTCTTTCAACTATATCAAAAGCATTGTTTTTTCAGAAAAATAACAATAAATCTATTCTTAATATTTTCCCAACTGTCAAAGGGCATTTTTTTTCAAGAAATATACAAGATACAAGGGGAATTGAATTTTCTTCTTCATGCCACTAACATGTATTCAAAGAGAATGAAATGAAACCCCTAAAAAAAGAGACATTTGGTTCCAGGACATGCTGCTAAATCATTGGTTCCATTTATCAAATAAAGTGCAAAAGTATCTAATTGTCCTAGACCAGTACTTCTTAACTGGAAAGGTGTTTTAGAACAAATAAGAAATAGGGATTTAATCCATCTATCAACCTGAAATCAACTTTTAGATATGTGAATTTCTTTGTCCTTTATTCTATCTGCATAGATTACAATAGGGCTTATTACACACTCTGCACTTTAAAAACACGCTGAAGGGTTGATTGAAGTCAATGCATGAATGAACGTTCTCACTAAAAAAAAAAGGCATATATTTTAACTTGTTATATTAATAGGAACATTAAAAAGCAGGGAGACCATTATATTCTTGTGAAAAACTAAAACACAACTGAATAATCTTGAGTTGTATTTCTTGATTTAAATGAATATAGAAATTTATCCCGAAAATTCTAGGTACAATTCTCTAATACTTTTACATTAAAACCTGAGTAAAAGCTGTGGATTTCACATTTCATGTTAACAATTTCTCACTATGATCATGTGTCACAGTGGAAAAATTTAAAAGCTGTGAAAAGATGATGTAAACCAATAATGTTTCATAAAATGTGGTCCATGAACTATCTGCTTAACATATAATTGGGGAGAGATATTTAAATGCTAACTTGTAGTCCAACCCTACAGCTAGCATGCTGTCAGGGCAAAGTTATTCTGCAGATAGGGCACACAGTGCCCAAATCACAGTTGCTTAAAAATGGGAAAAATTATTTTTATTCATCCTACTGTTTAATATAGTTATTATAATGAGAGAGGGGGCATCTGCATCAACTTAATGTGTGGGAGAACAGAGCACTCTTAATTAAATGCTGCAGCCCAGAGTATCACAGTTGTTCACATCCTTTTGGTAAGAACCAGTCATACAGTCTCACATAACTTAAAGAGGGTAGAAAAATATAATTCTCCGTGTACTTGGAATAGAAGGAAAAAAAATTTGGTGAATGCCATGCAAAATCCACATCGCTGGGTAAAGGGACTGAAAATCTTTTAAATATTTTTAACAAATTTCATAAGCATGAAATTTGCTTACCACTGAGGCTTACCAAATGAGGAAATTTGATAACCACTGATCTGAATCAACTTTCGTAAAAGTGGTAGAGAAATTTGAGTTCTCCAATCGCCGGCCGGCGGGCCCTAGTCTGAGTGGCGATGGCGAAGGCGGCGGCGGCAGCAGCAGCGGGGGCTGCGGGCGGTCGGGGCTCCGGGCCGGGGCGGCGGCGCCATCTTGTGCCCGGGGCCGGTGGGGAGGCCGGGGAGGGGGCCCCGGGGGGCGCAGGGGACTACGGGAACGGCCTGGA
>CAUYRT010020840.1:0-59809 GCA_963574885.1 Lepilemur ruficaudatus
TTCTGTGTTTTGTGCATGCATTTGTTCATGCATTCATTCATCAGCACTTAACCGCGGTTCCAGGCCTGGCTCTGGGCTCTGAGCTGGTTCTCACCATCAGGGTGATCAAAAGGCCCATTGGAAGGGCAGAAAATAAACACGTAGGTAGTAAATTCTAGTCACAAAGGCCACAAAACACACAATGCCATGGAGCCATCTGGCACAGAAGGGAGCCGGTCACCTCAGCCAGAGGAGTTGGGGCAGGTTCCTGGAGGAGGAAGCATAAGGTGAACCGTGGAAGCATCTGGGCTAAGGGCCTTGCAGACCGAGCGGCAGCATGCACAGAAGCCCTGGGGTGGGAATGAGCCCGGTGTGTGCCGTAGTCTGAATGTCTGTGTCCCCCGAGACTTCACATGTGAAGCTGAATCCCCAACGTGGTGGATGGCATTGGGAAGGGGGCCTTTAGGGGGTGACAAGGTCATGGGGTACAGCCCCCGGGAACGAAGAGGCCTGGAGAGCTGCCGGGCCCCTTCCGCCTCAGGTCCCCGGCAGGAAGGAGCTGTCCGTGGGGAAAGGGCTCTCACCAGACCCCGAGTCTGCCGGCACCTTGATCTCGGACCTCCGGCCTCCAGAGCTGTGACAGTGGATTTCTGTAGGTATTTAGCAGCCTGCTGGGACTCGCGTGTCGGGAAGACACACAGAAGACAAGGTGGGGGGCAGCCAGGCAGGGGGTGTCACGGCTGCCCAGCATCCTGGCGGGTTTTCTGCCAGTGCCCCACCCCGCCCGCCCCGCCAGAGCCTCCGTCCAGGAGTTCCCTGCCACGGGGAGGGGTGAGTGAGGTCTCCAGGGGACCGTCAGTGCTGGTGGCAGGACACAGGCCCTTGCTGAGTGTCTGGGCCTGGGCCATCGTGGGGGCCAGTGACTTGGTTCTTCCTGGCTGGGACCAGAGGGGGTGGGCGCCTCCCGGCTGGCCCTCACGCAGTCTCCCGCTGCTGTCACTCTCACGCGGGTGCTCCCTGTCCCTGCGTCCCACGCTCGGGCCCTGTGGCTCTCAGGTGGGGCCGCTGCTCTCGCCCTCCCTCATCCACCCCTGTGGTCGCGGCCGCTCTCCCTCACTCTGCCATCTTCATTTCAAAACCGGCTTCTGGCAGGGCTGGACTCTTGTCACCTTCTCTGCTCTGCCTCTGCTGTGAGGAAAGAGCTCGCGGGGTTTCCCAGAACGCAGGTGCCTCGGAAACCGAGGGAAGAGTGTACGTTGCTCTGTTCAGAACTTCACGGAGAATTGTTCCCCGTTTCGGGAAACAGCTTCCCCAGCGGCAGTGGCGCTCTGGGCCTGTGAGTGGCCAGTCTGGCACCTCTGGGGCCGTCTGCCTTTGTCACTGACGTCGTCATGGCGACATGTGTACATGCAGCTTCGCCGTGTTCACTACGCTGCCCGACGTGGGCACACGGTCGGGTCTGAACGCAAATTGAAATGTGCGTTATTTGATTAAAGCTTAATTTCCTTTTCCCACCCCTGTGTTTCAGATAGAGCGTTACATTTTACTTGATCACGTGTGGGGGGCTAAGGGGACCTGCCAAGCAGGATGTTTGCTGGGCAGGGGGTGCGGTGCGAGGCTGGGAGCTCCTGAGCGGGGAGGCGGCGGCCTCTGTCCGGGGCCGTGTGAGGCTGGCGGCCTGGGTCAGGGCCACGGCTGCGCGGTGGCACCCAGGGGACTCGGAGATCCCGGGGTGGTGGGAGTGAGGAGTGAGTGGAACCAGGAGGCTGTGTGGGAGCTGGGGGCTGCCTGGGTGGTGGCCGGAGCCAGCCTCCGAGCTGGGGATGTTGGACGCAGAGCAAATGTGTGTGGGGGACACAGTGTGAGGAGGTCAGCTGTGGCCATGTGATCTTGAGGTCCTGGGGTCTCACCTTCCTGGTGTCCCTGTGGCAGGGCTGGCCCCGCTGGGCCCTCGGCACACTGACCACCTGCTTGCAGGGTAGTGGCCAGGACAGCGGCTGGTGTTTCCCAGGTGAACACACTCTGTCCCCTCTGCTCGGTGCCTGTCCCTGGTCTTTGCATGGCCATTTCCTCTGGCCCAGGCCTCCTCCTACAGCCACCCTCCCTCGACAGGTCCCCTCTCCTCCCTCACCCTGCGGGCCTGAGGTTAATGGTCCACATGCTTGTCCCCACCCACCTGGACAGTGAGCGCACGCGGGGCCCTGTACCCCGCTTGGGGCCTGCCCGTCTGGCACAGCTATCCTGGTGAACGAGATGCTGCCTCGCAGGGGAATCCCGTCTCCAGGCGGGGGCTGCCAGCGTTCCTCAGTGACTCAAGCTGGGCTGCGGGCAGGACTGGTGTTCCCGGGAAGGAGCCTCCCAGAATAGTCCCGGCGTCCCCGTGGGTGTGGAGCTGCCTGTTCTCCAGCTGCGGCTTCTCTCTCCAGGAAGATTTCTGCCTTGTCTGGAAGGAGTCACTTCTCAGCTCCTGCTCGACACCAACATGACTTTAGAGGCTGATTTAATAACCTCTGGAGTGACGTCGGTACTGGCAGGAGATGGAGACTGGGGATGTGTGTTTAGTGGGGCAGTCTGGCCGCTTGGGGAGCTGCAAGGACACCTCCCCTGACCCTGTGTCCTTCCCCGAGCCAGACCACTCCTCGAAATGACCTGCAGCCCCTGCTGCGGTGGCCGGCTGCGGGGACGGCAGGCAGCTGGGCAGCACGTGCAGGGCCGACGTGGAGCTGTGTTTTCTAGGGCGCAGTCACGTGCGGGGCCGGGTGCTTCCGTGCCGTCCGCTGGGATCCTCACGACAACCCCGAGAGTTAGGTACTGGCATCGCTGCCCACCAGTAACGGGTGCGGGGATCTCCTCTCCTGCCTGTTGTTCCGGACAAAAAACTGAAGATCCGAGGGAGTGAGTGACCCGTCCGTGCCCACGGCGAGATAGTGGCAGGCCTGGGCTGACGTTCTGGAGTGACTTACGCTGAAACGCTTGCTCTCTCCTCTGCGACGACGGCCTTGCTACCAAAGCGCCTTTTGAGATGGGGCAGGACTCAGCTTGGGCCTCCCTCCTCCCCCCTCGCCCCGCTCGGGAAGCTGCGTGTCTCGGAAAAGAGATGGGAATGCCCCACGGCCACCGTGCCCGTGTCTGGTTTTGCCAGGAAGGTCTTTCACCCGCTCTCGGAGGGGTGTCAAAACCCACCCACCTTGGGGGCTTCACCGAAATCACCTCCCTCTGCCCCTCACTTCAGGCTCTCATTTCAGAGGCTTGGTCCAAGCTGGCTGCCCTCAGCCCACCCCAAAAAAACAGGTCGCCAGATGTGCAAGCAGCATTCTGTTTGCAAGCAACAAAATAGCTCAGCCCAAAACCGAAACTGTTGATTTGAGCAAAGTGCAAGGCAAGGGGCAGCTGCAGGCCCGGCTGGATTCGGGGCTGAACCCGTGTTGCCGGGACTCGGGTTCTGTCCTTGCTCCACCTGCCTTCCCGTGTCAGCTTCCCTCCTGGAGGCTCTGCTGTCTCCATTGCAGTTAGCCCCCTCACCTGGCTGGCAGGTAGCCGAGCTGGGGCTTGAATTCAAACACTGTGCCAGGGCTGTGGGCTGCAGCGCTGATCCCCAAGGCACAGAAATCTGACAGCCTCCCACAGACCTGCCGCACGGGCCGCGCACCCGCGACGTTGCTTCTGGAGCCCAGACTGGGCACCGGGCCCACCCAGTGTGCCGGTCCCCTCAGCTCCAGCTCCGGGCGACGTCCTGCGTCCCCTGTTTCTCTCCGTCGCTCTTCACCCCTCCCTGTGTCTCCTGTGCTGTGTTCACAGCACAGGGCCCGTGTGCAGAAGGCGCCCGCTGCAGATCTGTGACGTGGAGAGGGACGTCCCCAGGGGGTTACTCACTCTGCTGTTGTTCGTGTCCCGACAGCCCCTGAGGCCCCCACGATGACTCGCATCCCCTTTGACTGGGCGCTCAATGCCTTCGTCCCGCGGCCTGTGCAGCCCCTTTCTGGTCCCCCGCCCCGCCCACCCCTCCTGGTGCAAAAGCGGGGCCGGGTGGGGAGACGGGCAGATGCTCCTCTCCGTCCCTGGCGTTGCTTTTCTTGGTGTCGCTCCCACGCCCACGCACTGCTGTAATTAACCGCCACACTCGGGTTTCTCAGGGAGAGTCAGAAATAGACGGCGGCGGCTTCCCCGGCTCCGGCAGCACCAGCACGTCACTGGCGGCTCCGTTTGTGAATCGGGAGACGGGAGTGGCTGGGGAGGGTGGGAGGGACGGGGACGCCGAGGGGGCTCCGGACCCCGCCCCGCCCCACCCCTGTGGCTCCCTCAGTTCCCAAAGCCCAGCTCTGCGGGGGCTGTTTCTAGATGGTCCTCTGAGAGCACCTTGCTCGCGAGGCTCTGGCAGGCCCCCCCTGCCCCATGCACGCTCGGTAGTATGGGGAAGGGACCAGCACCCACTCACTTGTTCCTCTAGTGACATGACTGCTGTTTGCCTGTGCTGGGCCCGGGGAGTCCATGTGGGGGGCAGGAGACACACCTGGTGTCCCCTGGCGTCCACTGCTCTCCAGGCAGGAGCGATGCTTCCCTGGCCTCACCCCAGTCCACGCCAGCTGGCGTTCCTTAGTCCCCGCTGCCTCTGGAACCAGCTCTGGGGGCTGATTCTGGCCCAGTAGCTCCTGGTCACTTCTGTCTCCGAGCCTGGAGGGTCTCATCTGTGAAATGGGCATAGTAACTGTCTGCCCTTGGCACCAAAATCGTCGATGCTCTATCCTTTGGAATCCCCCCACCGGCATGGAGGGTTGAGCTGAGCTTCAGGTAGCAGGTGGACAAAATAGGATCTTTTATTATGTACTATTTAGGGTAACAGGTATCGGTTTAGAATTTGTAGAGTCTTTGTTATAAGGCCAGTATCTTCCCCAAGTTGTGAACATTTCACGGGCCAACAGCCACTCACAGGCCAGCAGCTGGGGATCCAAGCAGGTCCGTGTCTCCTAGTGGCCTCGGGCTTGGCTCTGTCCTTCCCTGGACAGTGCTCCAGAAGAGTCCAGAGTGTTTCCGTGTGCAAATCCAGTCCTGGCACACTCGTACCCCATGTCGCCCTCGTCACCTTCAAACCCTTCAGTGCCCCCCTGGGGCTCCAGGGATAAATCCAGACCCCTCAGCAGGGACGCCAGGCTGCATGGGTCCCGCCCTTGCTCAGCTCCCCAACCTCCACATATGGGCCCCTCCGTGTGTCTGAGTGTCCTGTCCTACCTCGGGACCTTTGCACGTGCCTCCCTCTGCCTCGGTGGCCCCCACTCACCCTCCAGGTCTCTACTCAAGCTCTTCTCAAAGGGCTATCCCTGTCCAGGGCAGCCCACCGACCTGGGCAGGAGACGGTCTAGATTGGAACTCTGGCCTGGCCTTGTTGGATTTGTGGGACCACCCTGGAGGCTGCTCGGCCTCCTTCCCTGGCCATCCGATGTCCTCTTGCTCAGCTGAACCCCCTCTGCTGGTCAGAGCCACACATGGAGGGGCCGGGAGCCCACGGTGCCCTCTGGGGCTCAGGGTCTCCCCTCCAGCTGCGAGATCCTGGCACTCTCCGGGTCGTGACAGGCCAGCGGGGTCCTGGGTACACTTTTGCTCTGCTCACAGCCTCGAACCTGTGGGGCAGAGGTGCCTGGGGGGCAGCCACGGCCTTACCACTTGGCGACACTGGAGGAGAAGCCGGGCAGCCAGACACGCCCCTGCAGGGAGCGGTAGGGCCGCCAGTTGGTGTGTTCCTGAGACGTCTGAGTTGGACGAAATGGCTCTGTGGGAACGCGGTCCGTGACCGGATAACAACTCACGGGTTGGATTTCCCTGAGAAATTAACTCTGTCCCAAGCAAGCATCGTCACAGACACTTGTGGTTATTGTCTGATTCGATTCTCACAACTCTGAGGGTCCATGTTAGTTCTCAATCAAACGAGAAAGGCCCCAGCCAAAGCACTCAGCCTCGCTGGGGCCTCCAAAGGGAGGTCTGGGGCCCTTTTCAGCTGCTCCACCGGGTGTCCCAAGTGGCCCACTGGCCGTCACCAGGAGCCTACCACATGGCCCCCCGGGCCGGGCTCTGCCTGTGCACGAGTGTGTGTGTCTGATGGACACGCGGGGTGGACCAGGCAGAGCCCAGGGCTGGGCAGGAAGTCAGCGCACAGGTGACGTGGGCGTGGGGAAAATTATGAGAGGCAGACCCGCGGAGTGACGGGTTTGATTTAGTTTGACCTGTGTAGGGCGTGGTGCAGCCCAAGACCCAGAGCCGCTGGTAGGAGAAGAGGAGGGAGGATGGGCTCAGGCCAAAGGGGCAGAGGCAGTACAAGCAGGCGTCCCCAAGACAGCCCCGCCCACCCTCCTCCTCCCTCCCTCAGCTCACACCCAGGGACTGAGGGGGTGGCCTGACCAGGAGCCTCAGCCCTGGCGGCCTCCGTTTACTCTACGATCCGCCCGGGCCAGAGGAGCTGCACAGAGGAAGTACCGCATCACAGGTGAAGGATCACGGGCCCTGCCCCGCTCAGCCCAGTGGTGTCCATTTCTGTCGTCCTGAAAGTGCCTGCGCCTCCCCCTCCCCAGTCTCCATCCTGTCCTCTGAGCCCTTCCCTGGCCAGAATCGGGGCTGTGGGGTCCCGCATGTCACTGCTTCTCCGTGACGCCTGTCACCATGCAGACCTGCCGGGTGGCGGGCTCTCTTGCCGTTCCTGTGTCACAGAGGCTCAGATACACGGAGGAGCAGCCGGTCCCTAGGTGCCCACTCTGGAGGGGAGGCCCCTCGGGGCTCAAACTCGGGTCTTCAAACACCGGTGTTAATCCAACCTCTCAGCTTTTCATACCTGCACTGGAGGGGAGGGTGTGGGTATTTTTTAAATGCCTCCGTACAATTCCACAAATGTTATTTGTTGAGAACCTGATGATGGCAGTCACGACGACGTAATAACAATCACGACAGAGGCAGACCGGCCGTGCAGCCGTGATGGATCTGGCCTTGAGCGGAATTTGTTTTCAGGAAGGGTCTCGTTGCAGTGCGCAGCACCCCTGGGAAGGAAACCCACGTTGGGCTGACAGAGAAGGGTCTGGGCTTACCCAGAACCACAAGGACGGTCGGTGCTGGAGCTGGGATGTCAACTTGGCCGACACCGACCGCTGTGGAGTCCTAGAAAAGCCGGTGGCTGTGTCGCGGTCGCGTGCAGGGGTGGCCGGGCCTCCGCACCGTGGGGACGGCAGAGGGACCCTGAGGGGGAGGCGAGGTCTGACAGGCGCGGTTTCCAGATCCCGGCTGCTGTGTTGAGCCTCCTGTGGTGTCTGGCTCTGGATGTGGAGGTGACATTGGAATTGGAGCCTGGCGTGTTGGACGGCAGAGTGAGGGCAGGTGGGAAGGAGTGATGGGGCCGTGCGGAGAAGCCCTGCGGAGTCGCCTGTCTGAAGAACAGAGAAAAGGTGTGGACTGAAGGCAGGAAGCTTGACATCCAGAAAGGTTTTTGGAAATACAGACCGAATGTCATGTACTTATAGACGTCCTGGAAACAAACGGTGATGGTGATTTCTTGAGAAATTGCTCCCTTCCCAGCAAACGCAGCTGTGAAACGCCTCTGTGCACCGTCTGACTCGCCTCTCGCAGCTCCGTGAAGATCCGCCCTGTAGTCTTCACTTCAGATGAGAGGACAAGGCTCAGAGGAGTCCACCTGCTCAGCGACACACAGCAGGGAAGTGACACATCCCAAACTGTTGTCCTGCTACCTCCAAAGCCCGTCCCCTCCTGCGGCCACACCACCCTCCTGAGCCAGGACCCTCCGAACCCCGGATGGTCCTTGGGGTGACTGTTCTGCGAGCGGGCAGGAGGGAGCCTCGCCTTCTCAGGAACGCACCAGAAAGCGCAGCTGCTCAGACACAGCAGAGCTGACCACGGCAGCCCTGCCCAGGCACCCCCGCTGGCTCCCCAGGGCCCGCGGCCTCGAGTGGAGCAGGGTGAGGTCTGGTCAGGCAGCGTGTCTTCCCCGGCCCCGCGGGGTCTGACTGCAGCTCGTCGTCCCAGCGCTGTCCCCTGTCCCAGCGCCGTCCCCGTTGCTCCTGCCTCCGTCCCACATCCCCTCTACTCACCTGGACAACTCCGGTTTCCTGACGATTTTTCTTTTCACCTGGTTCCTCCTCCAAGGCCGTCGCACACACCGCTCCCCCATGTGGATTCTGGACAGCTCCGTCAAAGTTTCCTCTTCCATGACGCCTTCCTTGGTTACCCCTGCCTCCATCTTGAAGCCCAGCGCACGAGCAGCTAAGAGAAACCATGTCTGGAGAGGTGTGCTCTCCCCGCGGCGGGCTCCTTTTCTCCATGCAGGTCTCAGCGGAAGTGCGTCCACCCCAGGTGCTGCGTGCGTCTGTCCCTGCCCAGTCTCTCATCCATCCGGACTGCGGTGTCATTTCCACGAAGGCGTTGACCGCTCTCTGAAATGGTCTTGTTTATTTGTCTGCCTTTCCCTCTAGACGGTGAGCTTCCTCCCCAAGGGCAGGGAGGGCTTACCGTGTTCAGCGCTGTGTCCTGGGGGCTCGGAGCCTGTAGCAAATGTCCCATAGTCATTTACCGAGTGACGGGAGAAGTGGCAGTTGGGGTGTTCTGACCAGGCGGTGGGGGGCAATGTTTAGTGAGTGAGGTTTTGCACACATGGCTGAGGCAGACTGCAGGGACTTCACCCCTGGGTTCCAGCCAGGAGCCATCGGGGGGTAGGGTCAAGTCTCCCCAGACTTTGAGACAAGATGTGGAAACAACCGCCCACTGGCGGTGCCGGAAGACAAAGCCGGGGAGCCAGCCGGGTGAGGATGTGGAGGAGGCGGGCTGAGCGGGGCCGCCCTGGGCTTTGTGCTGGGACAGGGATCATAAACGGGAGACGAAGGCTTCTGCAGGCAGCATCCTCGCCGGGGCAGAGTGTGGTGCCCCGAACTCCGGGCATCCAGACACCAGGCCCTGTTTGAACGCCCTGGGGTGGCTGCAGAATCCGGAAGTGGGGAGGTGTCTGGCTCTGACCCAGAGACAACATTATTTTAGTTGCAAAAGTAATAGGAGCTTGGCGTTAATTTTGGCTAATTATGCCTCCCTCTCCTGACAAGGCTTTTATGATTCTTGGTGGTGGTGGTTTTATTTTTTATTTTTGTTTTCTGGCTGTGTCCTCCAACTCCTTCAACGAGAGACTATTTGAAAGGCAATAATAATCTGTCTTCATAGGGCAGGCCGGGTCCGCGGGCGGCGGGCGGGGTGTGCCTGGTGCTGGCGGGGCTGCCGTGGGCCGGGCTGGAGGAGACTCCGTGTGGCTTCAGAGCCTGAGCCAGCAGCGCGCACTGACGAGGGGCGGGAGGCTCCTCAGACCGCGCCTGTAGACCCGCCCCCGTGCGGGCTGGGCCGGGACACTCGCTTCAGCAGGCAGAGGCTGAGGGATTGCTCTGTGCTCCCAGGGCTGGGGACTCCTGTGTGGCCGCCGGAGGCAGCGCTGGGAGGCATGGCTCTCCCGGCATCTATAGGACCAGAAGCCTGAAGACAGGCGGGGTGCACCTCCCCCCAAGCCGGTGGGCAGGAGGAAGAATTTCCCTAAGGGCTCTCTGCGCTGCTTAAACAGGCTGCCCGGGTGCAGACCAGGCAAGGTGTGGGCGACCTATCAGAAGAATGAAGACTTGCCCATGTGGAGCTGGAGCAGGGACTACCCGAGCGCCAGCTCTGTGACAGGGCAGCGTTCACGCCCACCTGGGAGGCTGACTCCATCCTGCTGGCAAGAGGCGGCCAGCAAAGGTTCACTCTCCCTCCGCCCACTTTTTGGGAGGCGATTTTTAGGGAGTGTGCCAGCCACCTCTCACCCTTGCAGTCCCCGGGTGGAACTTGCAGGCAGCCACCATGGTGCAAAACGTAATTCTAGTGTTTTTCCGCAGACGGCTGAGCCAAAGACCAGCTGTGGAGGAGCTGGAGAGAAGGAATATCTTGAAACGTAAGTAGCTGGTGATTCCTCAAGAGGTTTTCCCGCACGTGGGCTGAGGCTGCCGCACCAGTCCGAGTTCTTATAACCCAGCCTGTCTCTGCAGGCTAAATGCTCCCTGCTCCCCTAAAATCTGAGCAGCTGAGGAATTCTGAAAGCAAGCCCCTAAAGGAAAGTGTATATATCTCTTTAAAATTCAAAATAAAAAAAAGAAGGTCTCCCCGTAGAATAAAGATGCTCCTATCATCGGGTCGTTTAAGGGAAGTGAATCATTACCCATTTTGCATGCTGGGTTTTACGCAGATTTTCCTGGCAGTTTTGGAGGGGGCTCCTAATGGCCACAGAGGTCACAGGTAAGGTGTGGATGGTGGTGTCATAAATCCTACCAGAGCAGGGCATGCCCCTTGATGGTTGCACTTACGAGGGGTGAAGCACTTACCAGCTCAAAGTAACAGGGAAGCCACAGGGAACTTGACTGCGGCTCAGAACGTTGGGATTCCAGGACCTGCTGTCCCTCTGGGCCTGGCACCCCCTTGAGTCCCCCCAGTTGGCTATACGGTTGTAGCACATGCTGTACGCCCGTGTCCGTGAGTAATTCCCGTGGCATAGAGAACAGTATTCCATTTCACTGAAGTCACTTCAAAAGTGTTTCTCAGTTCTTTATCATGTCAGTTTTAGTTTTTAATTTTTTTTTTAATCTAAAGTATCTTCTAAGGACCTGGATTTTTAAAGTATGTTCTTCCCCACCCCCTCTCTCTTTATGTGATGAACACTGTAGACATTCTTTGAGTTTGGTTTGCCTGTGAACACCTTTTGCTGCGTGAGAGCAGTACCGAGTCAGAAAGCAGACCACGGAGCCCCTGCTGGGGGTCCTGGGCTCCGACTGATTCCTCTCTCTTCCTGTGCCTCAGTGCCTTCATTAGCTGCCTAAAACAATCCCCTCCTTTACAGATTGTTGAAAATATTTAACCCTTAGATAAAGAATTCTTCATTTTATTTTCTCAACTTAAGGCACAGTGACTACTAGTCTATACTGTGTTAACCCGGCCCTGCTAACATAAAGGAGGTTCAGGGACAAGCCTTTCACCGATAACATGCTTAAGGAAGTAGGCAGACAGAAGAGCCAAGCTGTTTCAGTTACCTAACATTTAAATTTTTAAAAATTAAGTCCTTTATAAAGCTTGCAAGTCACAGATGCCACTGAAAGCAGCAGTGCAGACGTGAGCCGGGCGAGAGCAAGCCCTGGCAAGTGCCACGTGCGGAGTGCGCCTCCGCGGCAGGGACGGGGGGCAGGCGCGGAGCCGCCCCGCTTTCAGGAGCAGCCAGGTCCTTCTACCAGCACGTGCTCCTGATTGTGTTTTTCTTTGCAAATAAATGTAAAAGCCTTAAAAACAGGCTGTCTTTGGCGGCCAGAGAGCTAGTAAGTGGTAACAGCAACTTCCTGACTCGCCTTCAGTGTGCAAAAGGGAAAGTGGATTTCCCCTGCGGTGGCCGTGGCAATCCCGCCACGAGCGCTGCTGTCCCGGTGAACTGTGCACAGGTTTGTCCTTAGCTTTGAAGCCTTCCACAGTGTCTTGAGTGGGAGGACCTGACAATGTCACCACTAGGTTTGTGGGGTGGGTGTTTGCTGTGTTTTGTTCGGTGGGGGTGACAGTCGGGTGACTATAGCTCAGGATGGAGCATCATAGTCACAGGCCCTGGACACACAGGGTTTCACCCACACTATGTTGCATTTTCTGCTTACGATCAGTCCTTAGAATATCGTCACCTAGTGTTTGCTTCCCTTCAGGTGGGGGACTCATAACCAATTGCAGGAATATCTGAGGAGCACTCAGAACCCGCCTGAGTACACAAGGATATCAGAGCAAAAGACATGGTAGTCCCTTTATATACGATGATGATGATGATTTGGCCAAATCTGTGCCACGCGTTACCACAATCAGTGTCTGGCGTACAGTCCTTCATTTAATTATTAGAATAGGTGTGTGAGGTTTGTACTGCTGTCCCCATCTCTCTAGTGAAGCAGCTAAGCCCCAGCAATGTAATATGACTTTAACAAACGAATATCGGCAGGAGGGTAAGAGCTAGAGCTAGAGTTCAACTCCCGGTTTGCCTAACTCCAGTGCCCATGTTCGACCACTGCATTGAAAGCAATAATACGTTTCTGAATATTCATGGAAGATTCATGTGTAACTGTCCAAGCTGCTGGAGCTATTTCTAGAAAATATGGGTATAGATGTCCTGATTCTGGATCCCTTGTTTTGTGTAAAACAGTTTTCTGGGTCTGGAAATGAGAGATCCGTAAATGCATCACTAGGGGGAGCTCAGAGGGCTGAGGCTAACAGGCTTAGGCTGTCAAGAAGGGCTTCTTGGAGGAGGTGTCCTGCAGGGCACCTGGCGCAGAGACGCACTCTGACAGGCACTTTCAAAGATCCTCCTTCCACAGACCCTGCTGTGCTTACATGACCTTGGTGGTAACGATGGCGCTTTTCACACTTAAAAGGCAAAGATCTGATTTTGCTTCAGTCTTTTCACGTGGAGGTTACACTTGGGATTTGTTCCTGGCCTATTTTAAGAAATCTGAAGAATTTTATCACTTAAATCCCTCATGGCTGGCCTTATATGTGATACTTTCACAATTTTTTTTTTCTAATTGTATCAGCAACTTTCTGATTATAGCTTAAAAGTATGGTTTCTTCTGATGTGTCACTTGGATAAAGAATGAAGCACATAACGGGGTTTCATTTCTTTTTATGCAACAGCCTAATACAAGACGATTCCTTTTTTAAAAACTACCAGGAAGTGCAGCGGCCATTAAACTCCGATATATGCAATCCCTCAAATGCACAAATGTCGGGGGTGCATCTTTTAAATAACATAATTTCGCATTATCTGCCTTTAGCTACAAGTAGTGGGATTTCCCTTCCCGAAGCCTGGCCGTGTTTCTAAGAGTGTGATTGTCAAGATCTCTTTCCTAGCAGTGGCGCTCTGTTTGGGCTGGGGACCTGAGGTTTTATTTAGCAACGCAGAGCACCAGAAATAGGACAGCCGTTATCTTGTATCCCAGGGCAAAGCTTACGTTTTTACTATATCTCGGCGCTGTGTCCTATTTTTAGCTTCAAAGTGTAGGTGTGAGCACAGCTTGAATGTTAACAGTCACAACTCGCTAAGCAAAGCCAATTTCAGTGACAGACTTGGGCTCCTTTAAAGGCACCGTCGTGTGAAAGTGTCCACACTTCAGCAATGGAGGATCGGCTGGGTTCATAGACATGTTCGGATTTTAAATATACCCTGAAAATGTAAATCCTAGGCAAGTGTATGTTGCCTGGAATCTGAGAAAGGTTTTCCGTTTCTTATGTTGGTTGGCTAAAAGGTCTGCACACCTGTTAAATGGAGAAAACAAAAACACGGCAGTGGCAGTATTATTTGTATTCAGATGTATACGTACATTTGTTTACTTAGTCTGTTACAGCCATGTTTATGTGCCATCTGTGTACTACGCGTAAATACAGGTAAAGATTTTTGGGCAGCGTAGAGAGAGAGCGTCAGTGAGAGAGGCAGACAGACACACGGAATTCTAGTTCCTGGAAACCAACGGCAGTGATATCTGCGGTTGTCACTGACATAGAGAAGGGCCCGGGGACCAGGCTGGGATGATGGCAAAGATTCACCTGGCAAAAGTGCTTCTCTGGAACAATGAAACCATGATCTCCTGAGCACAACTGGCAAAATGGAAAAAACAAACACAGAAATGGTGATTGGAGAAAAACATCCTTAATATTCCAGTTTCAGCTGCCAGAAACATGAGATCTTGCATATACTTCCCTGCTAAAGAGAGGTCTCAACCTGTTTTCTTTTCCCCCCCGTTTTAATCTTTCACAGAAAGGAATGATCAGACGGAGCAGGAAGAAAGAAGAGAAATCAAGCAGAGATTGACAAGAAAGGTACTATGCCCGTGTTACTTCCTGGTTGATCAAGGTGGACCTAGGGGAAAGGTGCGGTTGGGATGGGCAATGCAGGACATCACTCTGTGCTCATGAGTGATGTTTTCCTGGACGATACGGCGTCAGTTAAACCAGAATATTCAGCAACAATGAACTGACTCAGAATGCAGTGCCTGTTGCTACATCCCAGTGTGTGACTCTGACACGTCCCTAGGGATTAGATCCTCCACAGCGCAGCAGAGCTTGCAAGGCCAGTGCTCCCCAAGTGACGTTTCCACTGATTTCCAGGCGGAAGCCAGCACTTGGGCGTTTTCTTACTTTGCACAATATCTGAGACAAGCACACCTGGATATAGTGTTTTAGTTACTTTTTAGGCTCATCACTTTTGGTCACCTTCAATAAGTCTAGAAGCTCCTTGACTGCAGAAAACTTTATTAGCCTCAACGGTTTGTAACTATGACTCAAATCGTTACAATTTACTGTGGCGCCAACACAGGTAGCAACTCTGTAAACTTGAATCTACTTTTAAAACCCTGTCCATTTCTGAATTCAAGGGTTCTTCTGTTTCCTCCTCTCCACTGTGCTCCATAATAATGAAACTCTGTTCTACTTGACGTTAACAGAATATCCTTCCTGAGCTTGACATGCGGGGAGTAGTTAGCATTGTAACTTTATCTGTACTTCAAAAAGAAGCTTATCTAATCATACTTAAAAGGAAGCTACTGATGCCATGGAATTTATTCTAAGTTCATTCACAACCATTCCTTGAGCCTGTGCGATGTAGTATTGGGGGTGTGAATCCTGCTGCTAAACTGTGTTAGAGGAAGCGGGATTGTGACCTAGGAGTACAGTACATAATTTAAGCGCTTCACGTTAGAGATTGTTTGTATTCGGGTTATATTTCACGGTTTCAGAGTTTTATTTTTGTTTCCAGAAATGTGCTGTTTGTTCAGAGTACTTCAAGGAAGCTAGCTTGGCATGTGATACGTAACCATGATGATCTTTCATTTTAGCTAAATCAGAGACCCACCGTTGATGAATTAAGAGACAGAAAAATTCTGATACGATTCAGTGATTATGTGGAAGTAGCAAAAGCGCAGGACTACGACAGGAGGGCAGACAAGCCCTGGACGAGACTGTCGGCAGCAGATAAGGTACAGACTGTACCGGCCGGGGGTGCGGTACCTCGCAATAAGGGCAAAACATGTCATGCTGGGAGTTTACTCCTAGACAGTGAGAGCCATCAGTTATTTAAATTGGGACTATGTCTTCCCTAGATACCAGTCTCACAAAGATAATTCAGGGTCAGAGTTGAGCAGTGGTTCTCAACTAGGGGGCAGTTGTGCCCCTAGAGATACTTGGCAATATCTGGAAACATTCTTGGTTGTCCCAACTGGGGTGCTATTGTTATCTAGTGGGTAGAGGCCGCCAGGGATGCTACTAAACATCTCATAAGACACATAAAAGCCCATACAACAGAGAATTATCCAGTCCCAAATGTCAAGATTGTGGAAACTGAGAAACTATTATCTATGTGATGAATCAAAAGTTGGCAAGGCTGGTGTGAAAGAGATCAGCTGACAAATTTAAACAAGAAGGTGGGAAGGGAGAGGAATGGGATCAACTGAAGAGGTGTTCAGGGGAGCCTCTACAGCAAACACAGAGGCGGCTCTGGATTCTGTCCTGCACTTGTCCGTTCTGAGGTGTCTCCGGGAACCTCGTGAGGTATCCGAACAGTCAGGAAGAAAGCAAGGGGGTGTGGTGGGGCACAGGGGCTCTGGGGTGAAGCAGACTGAATGGGTACGTATAGAGCTCAGAGAGGGCAAGTTCTTGTCCGTGGTCAGATGCTACTGGCTGGCAGGATTTGAGGCCAGGAGTGTCTACAGTCTTCCTTCCACACTCCTGCCCCTAGTGATTTTCAGAACACGTAAAGCCCTTAAGAAGAGAAACATTATACACTCAGCCAGAGAATTTGCTCGTTGTCCTTCATCTTTATGTGCCGAGTGTGAGTACGTGAGCTTACAAATGGACACAGCTATCGCGTCACCTCGGAGAAATGACACGCTGGAGTTGGCCGCTCTTGGTCATTCGTGACTGATGTGCTCAGAGGATCGCAGTGATAAGGGGAGGAGAAAAGCATCTCTGGCAGTCTGCAGATGTGTTTGAGTGTGGGAATAACACACCCTTGAAACTCTTAAAGCCTGTTCATTTCTGATGTTCTTGTCTCACTTGGCCCCGGAGGTTTATCAGAGAGAAGTTCATGATGAAAGTGGCCTTGGGAGGATGAAGGTGGCCAGGTGAGAGGCCCTGAAGAGCACTGAAGAGACTGTGGTGCACGGCCCACCCGTGTCATGACAATTAAAATGTTGTTTTTCAAATGGCAGAAAACATGAATGCGAGCTGAGGTTAGAATGACTTCTGTCTAGACTGTCTGGCTGCAAAACCCAAGGTTACCAAAAGCTGACCTGTACTTATTATTTTGGTTTTCCTACTTCATTAGTGTCCTAAGCGTGTGCTTGGTCCTTCTGTTAGGTAGGCACAGGGGGAAGGAGGAATTGTCTTCCTATTGCGGTACAGCAAATTAATTTACTAACGACTTCCTGAATCCTAGTCCTAGCCAGAGCAATCAGGCCAGAGAAAGAAAGAAAAGGCATTCAAATTGGAAAGAAAGAAGTAAAACCGCTCCTCTTTACAGATGACATGATCTTATACCTAGAAAAACCTAAAGGCTCCACCAAACCACTCTTAGATCTAATAGATTCAGTACAGTTGCAACATAAAAAATCGTTAGCGTTTCTACACACCAATCGCAGTAGTTACAAAAAATAATAAAATGCCTAGGAATAAATTTAACCAAGGAGTCGTGAAAGACCTCTACGAGGGATACTACAAAACACTGATGAAAAAATTAAAGAGGACACAAACAAAAATGAAAGACATCCCATGCTCATGGATCAGAAGAATTAAGATGACCATACTGCCCAAAGCAATCTATAGACTCAATACAATCCCTGTCAAAATGCCAATGTCATTTTCACAGAAATGGAACAACATTCCTACATTTTATATGAAATGAAAGAACAGCCCAAATAGCCAAAGCAATCCTGAGCAAAAAAAATAAAGCTGGACACATCACATTACCAGACTTCAAAATATATTACAAGACTATAGTAACCAAAATAGCATGGTATTAGTATAAACAGACACATAGACTGACGGAACAGAATAGAGAACCTAGAAATAAATCCATGTATTTAGAGCCAACTGATTTTTGACAAAGGCACCGAGAACGTGCACTGAGGAAAGGACACTCTCTTCAATAAATAGTGCTGGGAAAAATGGATATCCACAAGCAGAAGAATGAAACTGGACCACTGTCACCATACGCAAGAGTCAACTCTCGATGGATTAAAGACTTAAGCAGAATACCAGAAACTATAAAACTACTGGCAGAAAACACAGGACAAACACTTCAGGACATTGGTCTAGGCAAAGATTTTATGGCTAAGACCTCAAAAGCACAGGCATAAACCTCCAAAATAGACAAATAGGACTATATTAAACTAAAAAGCTTCTGTACAGCAAAGGAAGCAACAGAGTGAAGAGAAGCTCTCTCGAATGGGAGAAAATGTTTTTGAACTATTCATCTGACAAGGAACTAATATCCAAAATATATAAGGAACTCAAACAGCAGTTAAAAAAAAAACATACACAATGCTATTAAAAAGTGGGCAAAGGACATGAATAGACGTTTCTGAAAAGACGACATACAAATGGCTAACAGGTATATGAAAAATGCTCAACATCACTAATCAGGGAAATGCAAATCAAAACACAATGAGATGTCTTACTCCAGTTAGAATGGTCATTATTAAAAAGATAAAAAATAAGATGTTGTCAAGGATGGAGAAGGAAACTTTTAAACACTGTTGGGGGGAATGTAAATTAGTGTAATATAACTGCTGTGGAAGACAGTATGGAGATTTCTCAAAAAACTTAATAAAAGTAGACCTGCCGTGCGATCCAGCGGTAGATACTCACACAGAGAACAGGCAGCCGCTGTACCAAAGGGTGCCTGCCCTCTCCCGCTGACTGCAGCTCTGCTCACAACAGCAAGGATAGGGAACAACCTAAGTGTCCACCAGTGCTCAAAGGTAAAGAAAATCTACACAATGGAATACTATTTGACCATATAAAGGAATGGTATCTTGTTATTTGCAGCGACATGGATAGAACCAGAGGTCATTATGTTAAGTGAAATAAGCAAGGCACAGAAAGTAAATTCTGCATGTTCTTACTCATGTGGGAGCTAAAGAAGTTGATCTTATAGAGGAAGACAGTAGAATGACAGACATCAGAGGCTGGGAAGCGGGTAGGGGAAAATAAAAGTTGGATGATGGGCACAAACATACAGTTAGACAGAAGGAATAAGTTCTAATGTTTGATAACAGATTAGGGTGACTCTAGTTAATGTATGGTATATTTCAAAATAGCTATAAGAGAGGGCTTACCTTGTTCCTAACAAGTAGAAATAATACATACTTGAGGTACTGGACACTCTACATACCCTTCCTTAATCATTAGAGTCTATGCATGTAGCAAAATATCACATGTACCCCATAAATATGTACAAATATATATAAAAAAATTTTAAAAATATTTCCAGAACACTGGCCATAAGCTAGTTTGGTAGGATGATGAAAGTAAGTAAGATATTAACAAGAAAAAAATCAAACAATCCCATAAATAAGTGGCCAAAGGACATGAACAGAAACTTTTCAAAAGAAGACAGAATAATGGCCAGCAAACATAAAAAAGTGCTCAACATCTCTAATCATCAGAGAAATGCAAATCAAAACCAATGAGATATCACCTAACTCCAGTAAGATTGGCCTCTATCAAAAAGTCCCAAAGCAACAAATGCTGGCGTAGATGTGGAGAGATTGGAACACTCTTACACTGCCGGTGGGACTGCAGATTAGTACAACCCCTGTGGAAAGTAATTTGGAGATATTTCAAAGAGCTAAAAATAGAAATGCCATTTGATCCAGCAATCCACTAGGCATCTATCCAAAGGAAAAAAAGACATTCTATAATAAAGACATCTGTACTCGAATGTTTTGGCAGCACAATTCACAATTGCAGAGATGTGGAAACAACCCGAGTGCCCATCAATACATGAGTGGATTAATACAATGTGGTGTATGTATACTATGGAGTCCTACTAAACCAGAAAAACAATGAACTGGCACCTCTTCTATTATCCTGGATAGAGCTGGAGCCCATCCTTCAACGTGAGGTATCACAAGGATGGAAAAACAAGCACCACATGTACTTGCCATCAAATTGGTACTAACTTATCAACACTAACATGGTAGTAATAGTCACCAGGTGCCAGTCAGGTCGGAGAGGGGAGGTGGGTAAACTCACAACTAATGGATGCGGAGCGCACTGTCTGGGGAAGGGCATGCTTGCAGCCCTGGCGTGGGCGAGGCGGAGGCATTATATGTAACCAAAATGTTTGTTTCCCGGTAATATTCTGAAATTTAAAAAAAAATGAGTAAGATAGTCTAAATGCTGAACAAAATATTGTTTCTTTTTTTTTTTAGCCATGTATTACAAAATAATAGAGTCAGCAAGTATTAGGAATGGTTGTTAATACATGAACATAATACTAATTTCCCCTGTTTACTTTTTGATGTCCTGAAAAGCAACGTCCTGTTTTTAAATTTCAGGCAGCGATTCGCAAAGAATTAAACGAATACAAAAGTAATGAAATGGAGGTACATGCGTCAAGCAAGCATTTGACAAGGTCAGATTTCTGTTTATATGAATTTCATGATACTTCTCGTGGTAACACGGTATGTTTTTAAAATACACACAAAAGCCACAAAGAACTGTATATCCAGCTACAACAATTCAGCATTTCTGCAGAAAACTATTGAATAGAATGTACCTCAGTTAAATATGCCGTCCACTCCCAAGGTTTCTTACAGGGCTTGGTGCAAGGTGGTATGTGGGAGAACAGTATTACACAGGTCGTTGGTTTATTTAAGTAGTTAATGTATATTTAAAAAAATCTCAAAGCAATGAAAATAACTTTCTATATAATTTCCCTCCTCTAATATTCAGAATTCCTCCAATGTATAGAATTTGCCTACTTATTTATATTTAGATGCTGTGCAATTAGTCTCCACCTTGCCATATACTTGTAAAACTATTACTCACATTTTCAGCACATGCCAACGTTCCCCCAGAGCCGAAAGAACATGTTTCCTCAGCAAATATTTGACTACCTCCTGCTTGCCAGGCGCCGCTCTGGGTGCTGAAAACGCAACTGCTAATCGGGTAAAGAAGCTCCCGTCTGCGTGGAGCTTCTAGTCCGCTGTGGGTGTATCTCCCGATCCTTCCAGAATCCAGACTTTTCCCACCAAGGGGAACGCGTTCTGTGTCCGCGCTACTGTATACAAGGGATGACACTGGGCCTCTTGGTGACGACAAAGTCGGGAAAAGATTTACTTCTCGTTGCTCAGTGAGCAGTGTATTTGTTTCCCCTTCTTTGTCATCCCATGACCAGTAGTGACTACGTGACGCTGTCGCACGCCTTTAGTCTCACGGGGATGAGCGTGGTGCAGCCAGACTCCCGCTGCCCGTCGCTCTGTCCTCCGTCCTCTTAATCTGAAGACGCTGAAGGCCTGAGTACAGAGCGGAGGGAAATCCTCCATGTAGTAACACAGTGGGTTCCTCTCCTTTTCTGCTCGTCACTAAGTGGCCACTGTGATTAGTATTTAAAAGATTTGCTCCGTAAGCTCAGTGTAGCTACGGCACAGAGAACAGGTCCAGTGGAATTCCACCTTGCCCAGCGGTCTCAGGGTGAATGTATCAAGGAGGAAGGGGAGGGTAGGAGGACAGGAGAAAATTATGCAAATAATTTTTAAACTTTTAAATGTTTCTTCCCATGACTAACATACTTTTGGGAAGAAATAGATCATTTTATTTTTTATTTATTTTGAATGGGTCTTAACGAATGTTTAGGAAATATCTCCAGTAAGACATACACAATTATTTTTAATGTTCATTCTGTTTTAAATAGGATATAATGATTACATATTCTATGTATGGTAATCTCAATTTAATACTTTTCCCTATTATATGTTATTAAAAAATGTTTACTAAAGATGTTTATTTTCTCTTAGAAGTTTTTGATAGCTTTCTTAGATGAGAAAATTTTAAAGAATGAGCCCAATACTTGAACATGAGAAAATAATTATAAAATATTTATATCATATTTTTAGTTATATTAGATTTTCTTGAGTGTATTTAATATTACTATGAACACATTTCTAACTTTATAAAAAACCCTCATAACTCTAATTTTCAATAATTTATTAACCAATTCATTATTTCTACTGATCTAGCAAAGCCCTGGCCTTTCTGTATACGTGAAGGGTTTAAAGAGCAGCTTTCAAATGAAGTTCTAGGTAGTCCTAAGAACTCACCGTATATTCTGAGGAACAAGAGGGACCTGAAAGCTGGGAGTCCCTGAGACTCCACATTACGTTAACCAGAGCAGCCCCGTCCTCGTGTTTTACACATTGGCCTTCTGAGAAGCTTTTAATAGCGGCAAATTGATTTGTGGAAGGTTTTTGGCAATTTTAACTGTTAGAAATGTGTAACCTTACATTCTTTGTTTTATAATCTCTAGATTCCACAGGCCATAGAGATTTTCTTCTGAGAAGAATTTGTGTTTAATTTTTGATACCAACACTGAACATTCATCAGGGAACTTTCCTGAAGTTCAGCTCGAGACGACCTGCCGTGTTTGTGAGAAGGGCAGGATCACCTACACACAGGTGCAGTCCTGGCCGCACTTACCTGCAAGAGGAGTAACCAGAGGACACACTTCCTTCTTTGTTGTCTGAGGAGTGTGAAACGTTGGGGTCAGTCGAGACCCACAGTAACTCTACCAGAAGAAAACTGTCCTTTGCCTTTCAACCTCGTGTTACAGCTCTGCAGCGTCACGGAGGAGGGGCGCCACGCATGTGCAGGCTCACCACTCCCAGGCCTCCCCTGACACGAGGGACGTGTGACACAGCGTCATTCAGTATTACGTTGAAAAGACATTTTTATCCTGATCTCTTTAAGTTCATGTTATACAAAATGATTTACTGTATTATACTTTTTCTTTTTTTTATATAATGTCTAACAAAAAATACAGATGCAACATTTTGATTCCTGTTAATTTTGTTCTTTAATTAAATGATTACTTATTGCAGGAAATTAACCCAGGCTTTACATTTTCTTGGGGTTGGGATGAGTGAGATCTTGGAACAGGGATCTGTGAAACCAGTGAGCTTTTGCTTTTGAACCATCACATTCCAAACACAGGAAAGAGAATTCCAACTTTTCGTGTTTCCTTCTGTAAATTCTGTTAGTATATGTGGTTTGTGCCTTGGAAAATCAGATTATCTTTTTCAAGTTAATTTAAATTTATGTATCAATTAGTATTGAATAGTGCATTTAACCTAGAAATAAGCAATAACTTGTTGAAAAATTCTATCAAAGTGAACATTATGCCCTCTTTAAGAGTACTTTTAAGTTCACATGCGTAAACATTACTAAAAATACTTAGACACAGGTTTAGATGAAGTAGAGATTAGAAAGAGAGAAAATTTACCCTAGCATAAACGAGAACATTAATGTTGGCACAAAGGGGGAAAAGCTAAACAATAAATGTTCCCTGAAAAATATTTTTACTTGGCTTTTGAATAAGTGTCCTTACAGAGATTAAACGTCCCTCCCTCCCTCTTGGTTCACTGGTGAGGCGGGTAGCACAGTGGCTCGGAGGAGGGCTTTAGGAGCTTATAGAACCTGTCTGTGCTTAAACCCAAGCTCTGCCCATTCAGCAAGTTACTTATTTTTTTCCATAGGATGATCAACTCTCACTGCATTGCTAGACATCTCAAGGAGATAAAGTAGCCGAAGTGCTGGCACGGTGCTCTCCGCACACTCCAGGCATCCAATGTTAGTTACTGGTATGGATGCCAGGCAGCACCTGGAGCAAATGAGGGTACTCTATGACTTTTTTGTGCGTTTTTTTGAGACAGGGTCTCACTCTGTTGCTCAGGCTAGAGTACAGTGGCATCATCATAGCTCACTCGAACCTCGAGCTCCTGGGCTCAAGCAATCTTCTTGCCTCTGCCTCCCAAGTAGCTAGGACTATCGGCACATGCCACCGCACCCAGATACATTTTTTCTATTTTTTGTAGAGACACGGTCTTGCAGTGTTGTCCGGGCTGATCATAAACTCCTGGAGTCAAGAAATCCTCCCACCTCGGCCTCCCAAAGTACTAGGATTACAGGTATGAGCCACCATACCTGGCCCATTTATGGCTTCTTAACACACGCACTACCTCATTGCTTTTCCCTCTTTCCTTTTCTACTGTAAGACTGCTCGTGGGCTCCGGTGCCCACAGAAACTCCTTAACCCTTGTAGCAGCACTTGTCTGAAGGGACTTGTGATCAGTCCTAGATGACAGCAAACATACTAGTAGTTGAATTATAGTTTCTTTATAAGAAATTATCGCTATGGTAAAAAATTCCAGCTCTACCTTTTACTTGCTCTGTAATCTGAGAATTACTTGACTTCTCTGAGTCTCAATTTGTGAATGAGGTTTCTAAATCCTTTCTAATTAGATGTCAATTAATTTTATAAGCGTTTACAATATATGTATATTTTACATATCTTCTATGTTACTCATAAACCATTGTTTGTGACCAACCACCAAAAACCTTTTTTTCTATTTCAATCTACATATTAGCAGCTCCCCCCTTTTTATATTTTATTCAATTTAAAATATTGTTGGAGCCCAAATTATTTAAAACTAGGATTTCAATCTCTGACACACAGAAATATACTTACCATGACATCAAGAAAGAGAAAATGTGCTACTGTTCTAGAAACCACCCTGGCCTCCAAAGTACAAAAGATTAGTACTACTTAGAAAAGAACCAGACAGAGCCTGTGGTTAGAGATGACCTGGTAGATGGGACACATATTTAGATTTCTTTTGCCCAAGTAAAGGCTCATAACTAATGGATAACAAAACTTAAGGTAAAGTGCAGGATACCGAAGGAGTGTTTAGATTGGGTCAGACTCAAAGGTTCGAAGATATCCTAAAACTAGCAGACATTTTCATTGAAATCAAAATTTCGGGCAATAGTATCTAACTTCTACCATTATATTTTTATTAATCATAAACTACTGTAAGTTGTATTTCTGTATTTCATGTTCTCATCAGGTATCATAAGGGTTAAGAGATAAACGAAAACTGAATCAAGTATATTTACTCTGCACTCGCACGGCACATTTCAAATCTCTCTCAGGTTAGCTGGAGGAACAAAATAAAAATTCATAGATCACATGGTATTAGGAATATACATATGAATATACATTTGCATATGTTGTATAAACGAAGGAAAGTTTATCTAAGAGCCTAAAGACTTAGAACTTTTTGCCTTATTCAGTCAGAGTATATGAATTATGAGAATTCTTCACTAGTACTGAATAATGAAGTTTTATGCAATGACTTTACAAATAATTTGCTCCTATTTTTACAAAAAATAACAATATTTAAATCATGAAATTCTGTTTTTAGGGAGTTTAAGAAATTTTTTTAAAACTTTATTGGTAATTGTGTGAGAGGAAATTATCTTTTCTAGAATCAAGTTTTAAGCCAATGTAATAGCGGGACTACTTACATCATATGACTTTGTAAAAAGTTTAAGAAAATGTAAAGGGATTTTGAAATTATGTCACCTAAGTAATTTTGAGACAACTGAAATGGAAAAAAATTCCTAACATCGAGAGTTCCACCTTGTGGAAATATATGGTAATTACAGGACCAAATTCATTCTATTATATGTAAAGTCAAAGTTTTTAGCTATACATCTACAGTTCTTCAAAAGAAAATTCAGGTTCAGAAACGCAAAATCCTAATTGTATCGTTAAAACTACTAGTCCCACATGTTTCCGATACTCATTTACCCAGCTATTTTCTAGAAACCTTTTTTTCAGGTTTTCACATGAGAACATCTCAGATGATACTCATAAGCAACTGAACATATGAAAATGAAACTGAATATATAAAAAATGTTTCCCAATAGTGAATTCCTATAAATTGCATGTGCTTCTCTGTAAATTTACTTGTAATAACATTAGGAACATACTAGTTCGTATTCAGACAAAACATGTTAGAATGAACAGTGCAAAAGCTACCAGTTACCCATTCTATGGCTCTATGAAAACAGAGCAGTGTTTTATGTTTAGTGTAATTAAAAAAAAAAAACTTTACGAAGTCTCTAATATCAATTGTAAATCTCCTTAAAGATGCGCAGAGAAATTCTAAAAATTATATTTTCTTGATAATAAGCAACACGAGTGAAATCTGGATATGCTCTATATGCTAATGATTTGATATTTAAGGTTGCAAACATGTATGTGCACTGGTACCTTCTAAATGCAGTCTATTATTCCTTCCCAAAGATACATACACTGAATACATGACTACAGTTCGGGTATATGCCCCAAAATACAGGCCTGCACCATCGGTCCATTCCCTGCTTTCCACCTAGCTTTCTGCTTGGCTGTAATGGTGACACCTGGTGTGACACAAAGCATGATCTTGGGAACCACCTACCATCTTGCTCCAATTTTTACCTTCTAAGTTAAATTTGGTTTTTGCTATTTATTATTTTGCTCAAAATTTTGTTTTTTCATAGCATTTATGATTCCTTCCATGCTTGCTTCAACTTTTAATTAGATATGTTAAAAAATTAGAAGTATAATATGTATTCATGCACCCTGTGACGGGTTAACTGTTAATCGATGATGACAGAAGGGCTGAAGAACTGCCTCTAGCCACTGTGGAGCTCCACACTAGGCACTGAACCCGAGAGTTGGCAGAATTTATCAACGCAGACTTGGAATGTGGAATTAAACTACTATATGAAAACCTTACAGTCTACTATCCATTTAAAGGACATGCCGGCCTTTTAAGTTGTTTTTGGCCATCCATGGTTACCAGGATTGGTGTTTAGATCACTGGAGTAATGACTGTAGAGTTTATTATTTACGTTTCTACCTAGCTATACTAATGCTGTAAAATATTTTCTCTCTTCCATGTTCTTTTCCATATGTACTTCTGGAACAGTTGCTACCTTACAGCTCTATTTGGTTGAGGACATGTGGCAAACCTATACCAACAAGGTGTTAGATTACAATTCAGGTAAGAAATTTAAGTCATTAGCTACAATGACCATTTATGTTTAGTATGTTGAAAACAGAAAAATCAAGATTTTTTAGCTCTACTAATTAATACGCTCATTAGCCTCTAATTCAAAATGGATTTAAATCACTGTTTCTGTGAAACAGTAAAATAAACTGAATAAAACATTTATAATAAAGAACAGAGAGTTCTGATCTTTAAAATTTTCCCTCTAAATTTGGGGTCCGCAAACTACAGCCTAAAAACCAAATCTGGCCGGCCTTTGTTTTTGTTTCTTAATGGACTGTAAGCTAAGAATGGCTCTTATATTTTTTAATGGTTACATCTGAAATGGTTTTGTAAATACCTATGTGATATCCTTAAATTTGCCTTTTGGCCCATAAAGCTTAAAGCATTTACTATATGGCCCTTCAGGACAAAGTTTGCTGACTCCTACTCCAAACTTAAAAAAATAATTTTAAATAACTGTATAATAGAAAATTTTAGAAATGAATTACATAGAATTCTAATAGCTAAATTTTGATTTTAAATAAGCTTAAAAATTTTTAACATCAAATCTATTCTAAATTTCAACTCATTATAAACTTAGCGGAAAGATTTTAACTTGTATAAAATGCACACCAAATTAGGTAAATAATAAAGCCCTATCAATAATAAAGGCAAGTGTTTATTAGTGTAACACCCACTCTTCCAAATTCCTTATTTAAAATTATTGCTATCGCAGAGTAAGCCAAAAGTATATTATTCAAAGTTCAAAATGGTACAACTACTGATCTCAACACATCTGTATTTCTGGAAAAAAGGCTGAATTATTTTCCTGTAGATGTTATTTCAGAATATTTCCATGGGCCTTTTTTACTTAATATGTTAAAAAAAAAAAAACTAAAACTAACCATTACCAATACAACATTGTCTTAGCAATGCAGTACGTGTACATTTGATTTGCATACACAGTTCCTTGAAGGGGCCAATAAAATGGAAACCCATGTGATTCTGCATGATTTTAAAAACACGTATCTCATTTTTAAGTATAAAGAAGAGGTTAATTTCTTACTCTGTATTTACAGCTTAGCTCAGTGCATGTCATGTAATAAATGTTCCAATGGCTGGTTAATACTTTCTTATCAATTGCAATAGAAATGGTGACATCACATATAGAACTTGAAAATTTTAGGAACACTTGGGCTGTCTTTGAACTTAGTAAATTCCTATCCAGAATTGCTGTCTGTGCATTCGTCCATTCACACCGTCGTATGCCCACATTTCTAGGCACTCTTTTAGGTTCTGGAAATCATGATGAACACGACAGACAGTGCTCCTGCTCCTGTAGAATTTACAGGAGTGGGGTTTGTGGAAGAAAGGCAGAAATAAAAAAAATTCCAATATCAAAAAGTGCTGCATGATAGAGAATGATAATAACACTAATAGGATGGTGAGAAGTTCTCTCTAAAGAATTACCATTAAATAAAATTTTTTAAAAATTACCATTTCAATGGAGACCTGCAGGATGGCAAGAGTTCCCAGGAAAACAGAATTTCAAGAACAAAGACTCTGAGATAGAAATACGATTGTTCAAGTAGATGCTGAGAGCATACTCGACAAGAGGGAAGGGAGTAGAAAATAAGGGTGAAGAGAGAGGCAGAAATCAGCTCGGGTAAAGTCCTCTAGGCCATGATGTAAAGACTGGGTTTTAATAATTTCTAATAATTCAGGTGAAATGTAGATAACATAAACCATTTTAAAGAGTGCAATTCAGTGAGTGGCACTCAGTACATTTACAATGTTGTGCAGCTCCCTCCTCTATTTAGTTCAAGACATTTTCATCACACACAGAGGCGACTCCATACGCTTCTCATTCCTTTCCCCAACCCCCCGGCAACTACTAAGTTTTCTGTCCTTATGGATTTACCTGGTCTGGATATTTCATATGAATGTGACAGAATTCTACAATATATGACCTTTCATGTCTTGTTTTTTTCACTTAGAATGTTTTTGAGGTTCATCCACATTGTATAATAGCATGAATCAATACTTCCTTCCTTTTATGGCTGGATAATATTCCATTGTATGAATATGTCATATTTTGTTTACTCAGCATCAGTTGATGGCCATTTTTGGGTTTCTTCCTACCTTTTGGCTATTGTCAACAGTGCTGCTGTGTAAACATTCTTGTACAAGTATTTGTTGAATATCTGTTTTCAGTTCTTTTGGGTATATCCTAAAAGTGGAGTTTCTGGGTCATGTGGTAACTCTAACTTTTGCGGGAACCACCAAATTGTTTTCCACCATGGCCGCCTTATTTTACATTCCCCCAGAAACTGGAATACGATTTCCAATTTGTCCGCATCCTCACCAACACTCACTTTCTGGTTTTTGATTCTGGCCGACCCAGTGAGTATAAAGTGGCACTTCATCATGGTGTTGATTTGCAGTTCCCTAGTGACTAATGATGTTGAGCATCTTTTCATGTGCTAATGGCCATTTGTATATCTTCCCAGGAGAAATGTTTATTCAAGTCCTTTGCCCATTTTTCATTTGGGTTGTCGTTTTTTGTTCAATTGTAAGAACTGTTTATATATTTTTGATACTAGACTCTTAGATATGATTTACAAGTATTTTCTTCCATTCTGTGGGAGTGTCTTCACGTAAGTGTTCTTTGAAGTATACTTTTTAATTTTACTGCAATTTTCCTTCTGCTGGTACTTGTAGTAAAATATTTAAGAATCCATTGTCAAATACAAGGTCACACAGATTTACTGCTATGCTTTTTCCTAAGAATTTTACAGTTTTTGCCTTTGATCCATTAGATTTAATTTCTATTTATGGTGTGAGGTAAGGTTCCATCCCCTTTTTTTGTATGTGGTGATCCAGTGGTCCCAGCACCATTTATTGAAGAAACTACTTTCTCCCACTGAATGTTCTTGTATTCTTGGTGAAACTCAGTTGACCATAGATAACTGGGTTTATTTCTGGACTCTCAATTCTATTCCACTGGTCTATGTCTATCCTTATGCCAGTACCACACTGTTTTGATTAATATAAGCTTTGTCCTAAGTTTTGAAATTGTGAAGCCTGAGTCCAACTTTATTCTTTTTCAAGTTTTTATGACTATAATAGATCCCTCCCATTTTCATATTTTTAGGATTAGCTTTTCCATTTCTGCAAAAAGGCCGTTTGAATTTTGATAGGGATTGCATTAAATCTGTAGGCTGCTTCTGTAGTTCCATTTTTTATGTAATCTGTAATTTCTAAGAACAGTGTTTTCTAGTTTTCAGTGTACAACTCTTACATCTTCTTGGTTAAATTTATTCCTAAGGATTTTAATCTTTTTGATGCTATTATAAATGGGATTGTTTTTTTAATTTCATTTTTGGATTAATTTCTAGCATATAGAGATACAACTGATTTGTGCTGATCTTATATCTTGCAACTTTGCTGAATTTGCATTAGCTCTAATAGTTTTTTTTGTTGATTCTGTAGGATTTCTTATATATACGATCAAATCATCTGTGAAGAGAGTTGGTTTTTACTTCTCCCTTACACACTATTAGTGGGACTGCAAACTAGTTCAACCTCTATGAAAGCAGTATGGAGATACCTCAAGGAACTAAAAGTAGACCTACCATGTTTCATCCAGTAATCCCACTACTGGGTATTTACCCAAGGAGGAAAGAAAAAAAGATTTTATAAAAAAGACATCTGCACTCGAATGTTTATAGCAGCACAATTCACCATTGCAAAGATGTGGAAACAGCCCAAGTGCCATCAATATGTGAGTGGATTAATAAAATGTGGTATACATATACCATGGAGTACTACTCAGCCATAAAAGATAGTGAACTAATACCTTTAGTAACCTGGATGGAAGTGGAGACCATTCTCCTAAGTGAAGCATTGGAAGAATAGAAAAGCAAACACTGCATGTACTCACACTATTAAATTGGAACCAAATGATCAACACTCATGTGTTCATAATCAAATTCAATGGAAATCAAGCAGGTGGGGGGAATGGGTAAATTCACACCTAATGAGTACAATGCATATTATCTGGGTGATGGACACACTTATAACTTTGACTCAAACTATATAAAGTAATTCACGTAACCAAAATGTTTGTACCCCCGTAATATTCTGAAATTAAAAAGTCAAAGGTAATGGGATTTAGAGCAATAGTAGGGTGACTGTCCTTAAAGAGGCAAGACGCCACTGGAAGAAGGGAGAAATCAGAAAATGCTGGTATTGATGCAGGAAACCTGTTAGATTTTAGGGTGAAGATAAAGAAACTGTGAGGTGAGACCATGAAATGTAGAGAAAGAGGTATTGCTTATGCAGTAATACTCAGGAAATGTGCAAAAGCCAATAATACAGAGCACAGTAAGCATTGTTGAGCGATACTAAGTACTCATTTGAAGTCTGTGGCCATAAATTTAAAGATTAATTGTATGATTTTCTCTAGTGCTATTCAGTTGGTAGAATGAGGGCTGAGAATTAGTGGATAAGGTAAACAGGAAAAGAGAATATTATTTGGTACTGTGGAATCTAGAATGGGTAAAAAAAAGGACAGACAAGAAGAGTGAAGGCATAGAGAAAAAACCTGGAGTAAATGGCCTGGGACTACTCTACAAAGTAAGTTAAAAAGATGGAAAGGTTAGGGTGTAAGAATATTGGAAACAGAGATTTGAAAGGGGTACAGCTATCGGTAATGACAAGGTTATAGCAGAAAGACTTAGAAGGGCAGGAAGGAAGTGTGAACCTGGGCTGGATTACACATACAGTGCAGTATGGAACTAGGTATGATATATGATTTAAGAGTCTTATAGATCTGGCCGAGGATGAGATAGACAAGGTGGTTAAGTCATGATGGAATTAGTTCTAAAGTCTCGCAGGACAATTCCTGAGTGGTATTTAATATTGTAGAACTCGTGCTCTCGTTTAGAATAGAAACCCCATTACTATCAATAAATCTTAGCTAATGCTAATAATTTTATTATATCAAGGTGACTAAGATGAGAAAGGCTTTCCTTTGCTTAACTAAGAAATCAGTTTTACCACTGTATTGAAATCCTGGTATTATTCAAATATTCTACTATTAAATAGGCAAGGGATAGGAAGGCTGATTGATCTTATGCTTTGGGTTTCTGATTGAAAAAGGATATTTTGATCCAAAGTCCACAAAACAGGAATATAAAATGTAGAAAGTAAAATAATTACCCAAGTGACATATGCATTTAACTTAAATGTGTATTTATTTTCATAAATTAATCTAGCAAAACATTACAATGAATACTAGAAGCTTAAAATTACTTGTCAAATAGCCTGCTTGTGAGCTAAGACTTCCATATTGAATTAAAATATTTAGGAAATACAGTAGCTATTTTAGGTCATTTAGTGCCTTCTAATACATTGGTGCTATAACTGAATAAATATCTCCAACAGTGTGCTCAAAGTACCAATCTACCACTCAGGTAAACATTTTAAATCAGGGACTTCCTCCCCTTCTAAGTGTGGCAAATTTTTATTACTTGTATATGTTCTGAGATATAAAGTATATTATCAAAATTTAATAAGTATTTAATCCCAAACTGTATTTTAAAATACATTTTAAATATATTAGTTTTGTTAGTATAGTTAACTCAATAATATTTGCCTAATGTAAATATTATTACAAAAATAAGGCAATTCCTTTTACTGTTTGGTTTCATAAAACTTTCTCTCTCCAAAATAAAAATAGTATTATAATAGACAAAAGTCTTTGGGTTTGGAGTCATGTTATAGTGGTTCTTTCTCATCCATTAGAAAAACGTGTATTTTTCTCTTCATAGGACTACTCTATTTTCTGTTATACACAAAACAGAATTAGATAAAATGTTGATAATAACTGTATTTCACATATTAACATTTCTTTCATGAGCCATGAATAATGACATCAGTCCTCTGCGTACATTAAGAAGCTCCTCTTCTTGCTATGACCAAGAAAAAAAAATCATGCTTAGATTTCACATTATCACTGTAAAACCATCAAATAGAATAGAAAAAACCAAAGTGTTATTAGGAATTAATTTTAAAACAACCTCTTTCACAAAGATACCAGGAATCAGTGCTCATTTTACCTAATCCCCCCGGAGTCTATACTTACATATCTACAGAATTCTGTGATCATTAGTTATATTCAAAATGATCAATTGAGAGAAGATCTACAATCTTTTAAATCCCTAAATCAATGAAATTTAGATTTAAAAGTAAAATAAAAATAGTTTAGAAAAAAATTTCAATAAGAAGCAACCTAGTTAGGTAGCTTCTTATTTGCTTCTAGCTTAGCCACAACCTCCTGATCCCCTACTATCTATGTTAGCATATCGAGTTTCTATTAAAACTTTAAGTACATTAACATACCCTGTATCTAAAAGACCAATGTACTAAAAAATGCCTTCCATCCTTAAAACACCAAGACATGTTTACTTAGAGCAGTGCCTTTAGTCCCTCCCAGGGCTACTTTTTCTTCTAGAATGCAGCTGCTGGTCTACTAGGCCTTTGGGAAGTCAAATCATTTATCCCCAAATCTAAGTAAATGAAGTCTTCTTGTCCAAGTGGACAGTAACTCTCCACGTTCACAGCTTTTCTGGGCAGATCTGTCATACCATGTACTTCTCCTTCCTTCGGAAGGCAGGACAGAGGTCTGCTGTGGTTCACAGTGTTTAGAAACAATACAAAAAAAAAAAATTCTTTCAGCTAATTTCTCAATTTGCAAACTGATTTTCTTTAGGAGGGCTTCTTTATTTAAATTATCTTATTCCTGTACCATAAATTTGCTCCCATTTAATTTAAATAACTAGAAGTAACTGGACTAAAACTGCCTTCTCGTAACCAAAAAAGAATAACTAGATCAGCTGATTTACCATTTCCTTAAGAAGCTTGTCTTGAAGCATTTTCATGTTTTCTTTCATCGTACACATCTGTAAATAAGTAAATATATTTCCCCCATGAAATTTATCATTGATTTTTCACAGCAAAGTTAGATTAACCAATATTAAAAAAGATTATATATAAAAACCATGTAATTTATACCTCAGATGTAAAAATGTTTTCTTCATAATCAGTGTTACAGAAGACATTTTTATCCAATGAAGTTTTCAAAAGATGAAGCCTAACAAGTGAAATAATGAAAGTTATCTTTGTTGTTAGGAATTCAAATTAAATTGCTATCATATAGTATGCATAATCTTAATTTTTCAAATATGAACTTAATTTAAAAATCAAATTTTGTAAGTTCTAAAGTCATAAAGAATCTCATACTAACCTTTGCTGTTCACTTTTTTGATATGCCTTAAACTTCTGAAATATCTTTTCCCAAAAATCCTAAATTTTAAGATACAAAAACCAATTAAACTTTAATATGATTAAAAATTAAGACCCAACAGCAGAATGACTATTCTATTATTCCAAATTTAAATAAACAATTTGGCTATATGCTAAGAATATTCCAAATGTTATGTACTCTTTCAGATCAAAAAAAAAATGAAAGTAAAATCTTTCAGGATTTCTCCCTTATTATCAAAGATATTCATCATAAACTTAAGTTTGTAATTTAAGTGTGTCTATATGAAGCTGACTAAAAAAATCTAAGATAAAACTAAACAATGTTCTAAAGAACAAAAAGCTTTAGAATGTGCTTTCAAAGCAGAATGTAATTGAAAATTTTTCCAAGGGTAGCTCTTTAAAAGCAATGTTTTAAAATTATTTTTAAATTCTTAAAAGTACAAACCACAAATTCCTTTTCCAAATCTTTTAAAGATTGTGAATCTTTTTCAAAATTCTCTAGCTCTTCTATGATGGTGAATTGGAATTTATCAAGTTTTTTAATCCTATTAAAGAAACAAAAGGAGATTTTTAAAAATATAGCATTCACAATATATTATATAGCATTCAGAGGTTTTCAGAACAAATTTTTATTACAAACCTATACTCCTGAATTTGACGTTTAATTGTATTCAGATGTTGTTGGGCTGTTTTCCAAGACTGCTTAGTAAAATAATCCATCATCTTATGTCGGATCTGAAAAATACTCATTTTTAACTTAAAATATCTTTACCAAATAGTAACCTAGATAAAATTAGGTTAAGAGAAAAGCCTTTTCCATGAAATATAAATGACTAAGAAGAACTTGGAAAAGTGAAAACTTTAAAACTCAGTTACTTAAAACTGAAGTGTTAGCCGGGCTCAGTGGCTCACACCTGTAATCCTAGCACTTTGGGAGGCTGAGGTGGTAGGATAGCTTGAGGCTGAGAGTTCGAGATCAGCCTGAACAGCATAGCGAGATCCTGTCTCTACAAAAAGCAAAAAAATTAGCTGGGTGTAGTAGTACATGCCTGTAGTCCCAGCTACTTAAGAGAGGCTAAGGCAGGAAGATCCCTTGAGCCCAGGAGTTGTAGGTAGCAGTGGATGATACCACTGCACTCTAGCTCAGGCAACAAAGCAAGACTCTCTCCAAAAACACTCTGTAGTGTTAATTAATAAGCTAAGTCAGGGCAGTGTCTAATTCCATTAGTAATTAATTGTTTTCATAAGAATACCACACTCTACAGTATTTACAAAAATGCCAGTGATTCTAAATTCTCTTTAAGAGCACAAAAGTCACACTCAGAATTATTATTTCTAACCATTTTTCACAAACACATATATTCACATCTAGCCACAGATACGTAACAGAAAATATAAATCAGGGCTTCTCTATTTAGATTAGTTTGACCTTGGGCAAATAAAATCAAAATAAACATATAGAACTTTAAATAGTTTCAGATTTTACCCCTGAATTAGAGTAAGGCAAGCAAGAAATGGGGCTAATAACCTGTGCTGAAAAATATCTTTTATTCAAAAAAGGGCATAAAATAACTGTCTATTCCAAATACACAAGAGAGAGTTGGGTAGAAAAAATATATTACTAATAATAAATATTGTTTTAAAAAGCATTTTTGCATTCATCATCTCATTGGAGCGTCAAACTAAGACTATATAAGCGGAGTACTATTAGCAGAACACAGTGATGCAGGATTTCACTGGCTGCAGTTGCTCATCCTTCGTACTGTTAATGTATTGCACTACCCTCACTAATGGTGACCGCTGTAAGAAAACGTCTAAAAAGGATGAGGCATGAAAAGAACATTATTCAGAAAATAAAAGAAAAATCATAGAAAAGTGAAAACATTAAATTGAAAAGGAAAGTAAGAACTAATGGCAAAAGAAGGAATAATGGATAATGTACAGATTTTAGAAGACAAACTCAGCTCATGAGATAATGTTATATTTACCTAACAATTATTCCAATCTTTCACATATGAGGAAAGTTGGGTTCGTGAATGGGTGTTTTATTGCCAAAGGATCAAACAATCCAATACTCTAGTAGAAACTGTGGCATATTATTATTGGGTATAAATCAATTTAAAGAATGATAACTCACATGAATCTTCTTCCTACATTCTGAATTGAGCTTCTCACAAATCATCCCTACACCTGAAAATTCACTGTCCCAGTTCTCCCCATGAATAGAAAAGTCATTTGTTGATAATGGAGATATACTTTCAGATGCTAAAAAATGAAAATAATCAGCTATAGTTAAAATATGCATTATTACAAATTTAGCCTTGTCATTAGGCTGAAAACAAAAATCTATCTTATTTTCAGATTCTATGTGTAATCTAAAGGTCATGAAATTAATGGCAGACCTAATGTTTTAATTTAAAAACTATTCTGTTTATAAAAAACTTTTTGGCATATCTATTAAGGCAGAAATGACAACTTTAAACTGGAACATTTTTGGATTTAACTGCTTTCAACTACTTCTACGTTATTAACACAAGTATTTAGTGACACGCTAACACATCAGTAAATTCATACTCTTAGTAAAACTTAAATGTGGTAATAAGTGACAGAATGATGAGGGAGATCTATGAATATAGAAGACCCTTACTACAACATTATTCACATAAAGTGAACTTTCTGATAAAGCATCATCTGTTTGGGACTTATCTGAAGTTGTCTTTACAAAGAATTTTGTTTTGTGGATGGAGTCATTCAAAATCTAAGTTGCTACCTTCCAAATAATTGCCTTTTGACACAGGCTTTTGATCCACCTACTTTTGTATATGTGATGATCTGCATCTTCAGTCTTACACATTTTTGGGGGAAGAAAGTTTACTCTCCTTTCTGCTTTCTCTTCCATTTCTACTTCATCAGAGTTACTTAGATTATCTTCTATGTACCTTCGTTTGCAACTAAAATGTCGAGTGAGGCCTTAGGACAGTTAAAGAAAATTAATCGTGCTATAATTTTGAGTAAAATACCTAATATTTTCTTGCTTTTATTTTAAAAAAGGTTTTTTCCATGGTTTGCACTATGTGATAGGCAATTGTGCATTAAATTCTACCTAATTTACTTTTCTTTTTGACATTAACTAAATAATAGTATGACTTGCGATACGTAATTCCTTTAGATGAAATGTCACAGCAATATTTCAGTAACTAGTAACTTTTTTAAAAAGCAAAGCTGTGGCTTCAAACCTGATACATGAGTAGCGTTACAAGGCATGTCAAACCATGTATTCTCTCTTCTTTCACTACACATGGATAATGAAGATGCTGAATGGCTTTCCTAAAATACATATTAGAAATTAGAAAAAAATACTGTAAGTATTTTTGCATTCACCTTTGACCATCTTTCTCAAATCCTAAGGCCAGTAAATTTCAATTGCTATCAATTCTTTTTTTCAGATTGTTTTGTTTCTATCTCTTTTCATCCCTAATACTAGATTAATGTGTTATTAATCTAGATTCCATGTTGACCTCAATATAAAAAAAATGGTGAACTAATACCTCTTATATTAACCTGGATGGAACTGGAGACCATTCTTCTAAGTCAAGTATCACAAGAATGAAAAAACACCACATGTACTCACCAGTAAATTACAACTAATCGTTCAATGCTTATGTGCACATATGGAAATAACACTCATCAGAAATCAAGGGGGTGGGAGGAGAGGATGGGGAAATTCACACCTAATGGGTACAATGTACACTACCTGGGTGATAGGCATACTTATAACTTTGATTCAAATGGTACAAAAGTAATTTATGTAACCAAATGTTTGTATACTAGTGTAATATTCTGAAATAAAAATTTTTAAAAATCCTTTAGTAATAGTTTTGCTGCCTTTTTTTTTTTTGACTATTCCTAAATTTCAATTCTTCCTTATTAGGATTTTAATTTCTTGACATGGGGAGCTGCAGAAAACTAAACTCTTCTTTCAAGCTACATTTTTTACATCTAACCTTATGTTGTACTATTTGGATGCACAGGGATTTTTTTTTCTTAGTAATCGTAGATTATGGTTCTCTCTTCACTTAATCTGTATATACCCATCCATCCACTTAGGTATAGCTAAAATCATAGCCCACTCCAAGCTGTAAAATTCTGTTGTGATCTTCTATAATATATTTAATAGGTTATTAAAATGTATTTATTGTTGGACTGATGGACGTTTATAGTGCCAACCAAATTTCTATATATTCATGAAACCAGAAGGACCAAATTATAAACCATCTTAGTTTAAAGAATATTTGAAAGTTATAGTATCATACTTACCTCTCTTTTGCTTTGTGTATGATTTTCATTGATATTTGGAGATTCAACTCTCAGAAACCGTTTTTCTGAACTGTAACTGCTTACATCTGAATAGCTGTTACAATTTTGTACTTCTTGTGTAAGTACCACAGATTTTATATTTTTTCTATTCACAACAGTATTATTCTTAGTTGGAGTATGGCTGGGCTATGAATGAACAGGACATACAGAAACCCAAAGGAAGTTAGAAAATTATTTAAAGCCAATTTTATTAAATTTTTATAAAAAATTAAAATAGTTGAACAAAATAAGAAACATTAAGCCAAAACTATTTAAATTCTTAGGGAATAAGTCACACTGCTAAAATTCAACAGCCATTCATAATTAAAAGGAAAAAAAGGCCCTTTGTAAGCAGAACATTAATTTAAGAACAATTAGCTACCAAAAACTATGGATAAAGATGCCTGCTAGTGCAACGTCTATACTCCAGAGGTCAAAGTCACCTTAACAAGAAGAGAAGAATTTTTGAATTTTCTGTTCCAGTTATCATGAATGACAGTTAATTATGATAGAATTCAGCAAAGCCGCTGAGTGATAGTTTTCTATTAAAAAATAAAAATTAAAAATCTCAAAGTGTAATCTTTAAAAAAAAAGGTGTTTTGGTTTGTTTTTTTGCTTGTTTTTTTATATAGAGCAAATAAAAAACCAGTACGATACTTCGCAGGTAATCTAACAAGAAGCATAATTTCTTTTGTGGAGGACTTGGCACAACTTTATAGGAAGTAAGACCAAAAAGCAGAGAGAGAGATGTGTGGATGAGAAAGACCAATATTGAGAAATGATAATTCTTCCTCAGATAAACTAATGCTAAAATTTACATGGATGAGTAAAGAGCCAAAAGAATTTTGAAGAATGGGGGTGTGCAAAACATCCTGAAAATGTAAAACTACATTAATTGAAGCAATATGGCATCATAGCACAGAGACAAACAGTAAAATAGAATGGTGCCTAATACCCAGACCCATGTGGTACCAAGGCTATGACTACTCATGATGTTGCACTAAATCGCTATCCATATGCAAAAAAAAAAAAAAAAAGCAAACAGAAAACAAAAGCCCAGAGAGACTGAAAACCTAGAAGTTAAAATCAAAACTAACATTTATACATGAATGGAAAATATTTTTATAATAATAGCTTAGGGAAGGATTTCTTGAACAATCCAAAATATTGGTAAATTTTATTATATCTTTTGTCACACGGAAGTTAACTAAATGAAAGGACAAGATGCATACTAGAAAAAGAATGTTTGTATTGTACACAACCAAAGAATAAACCAGAATATATTAAGAACTCATACATATTTATAAGAAAAATCAAACAATGCTATTTAAAAATGAGAAAACAAAAAGGCAATTTACAAAATAGCCAAAAAACATATGAAAATACTCATTTGATGCAGTTAATCGGGAAAATGCAAATTTAAGATAGAACTTTACACTTAACCAGACCGGCAAAAACAAAAACATCTGATAACACCCAGTTAGTTAAAACTGTGGAGAAATGGGCACTATCATATAGCACCGTTGAGAGTGTAAGCTGGTGCAACTACTTTACAAAGCAAATTTTTAACACTTTTTTTTATTAAGAGGAAAAAACAGTAAATGAGAAGAAAATGTCTCATGTGCGAGTGGCCAGCTGATAAAGATGTGATTATTAAATTAAAATTTCATCTAGCACATAGCATCAAAGAAGGTGGGTGGGGATTACCTAGGTTTGGAGATTAGGAAAAGTGGGATACTGAAGGCATTAAGGATACAGGGAAACTAAAGGTGAGAAAGCAATACGATCATCTTTCAGTATCCACAGGGGTTTGGTTTGGTTCTACCCTTCCTTGAATAACAAAATTAGTGGGTGCTCAAGTCCCTGATATCAAATGACATATTTGCATATAACCTCTGCATCTCCAAAATTAATCATCTCTAGATTACTTATAATACCTAATACAATGTAAATACTTTGCAAATAGTTGCTATACTATATTGTTTAGGGAATAACAAGAAAAAAGTCTGTACATGTTCAATATAGAGATTCATTCTTACCATAGATCTTAGCAACCTCAGCATACCATTTTTTTCCTTTATTAAGTAGAGAACTTCCAACTTTTCACTTAAAGGAAGCACTTTACAGCTTCTCTCTGGCATATCCAAATTGCCAGCATCACTACTCTTTCACTCTGGGCCCCTTAGTGAGTGAAATAAGGGTGACTTAAACACAAGCACTGTGATACACACCTTGATGGTCTGACAACTGAGACAGCTGCTATGTAACTAACAGGCAGGTAGCATCTACAGCATGGATATGCTACTGGACAAAGAGATGATTCGTGTCCCAAGTGGAATGGAGCTGATGGCATGAGATTTCATGTCACCTTTCAACAGCACACAATCTAAAACTTATGAATTGTTTATTTCTGGAATTTTCCACTTAATATTCCCAGACTATAGTTAACTGTGGGTAACTGAAACCTTGGAAAGTGACCACAGGTAAAGGGAGGACTACTATACTCTCATGCCACCATATTCTTCATCCAGTACAGCTACATATAAGTTTGTTAAGCTCATTGCGGGTGGGAATTATATCTTACTTATCATTAGGTCCCTGTACCCCAATTTCTAGACCAAACCCAAAATCTTAAATAGACAAGCAATGTATATTTAAGATTACAGGGAAGTGATTTACCACCTTCACATATATCTGATAAAGGAAAAAAATATATACATTCTTACCAAAACGAGTGGTTGTGAAATTGGTGAGCAATGTTCCCTTGCACATAGTACATTTTTATCATTGCTTTTGGGTGACTTTATTGGACCTCCAACTCCATTGTTACTGTTTAAGGATTCAGGTGATGAAATTTTTAGACAAGGTGATATAGATTTTGTTGTACAGTCATAATCCTGAGAAAAATCCTTTTCTGTTATTTTCTCTATACCTACATTGTCCCCCGACACATACACACACAAAAAACAAAAAAACAGATGACAGGTGTTATCACTGATGTCTGCTTTAGCAATAGCATGATTAAATTCTAAGAATATAATGATTTATCAAATCCTCAAATCTTAGCTGTACTTGAGGACAAACTTTCAATAAATTAAGACCAAATTATGTTTAAAATATGGCTTTGAAAAATAATAATGGCTGAATTGAAAATGTATTTGTATCCATAAGAACTTTCAAAACATTTCAAACAAAAATATCTACAGTATGACCTAAAATACAGTGATCAACTTAAGTATTATCTTGAATATTCTGACATCATAGCCAATAGTGTTATATATTAAAGTCACAAAATTTAATGATTGGAAAAGGCTTGGGAAATCATCTGGTCTAAATCCCTCATTTAAAGAGGAAATTCACTGCTGACATAAGTCTTAACATTAATATAAATGAACTCAGTTTTCAGATCAAATCAGGGCATGTACATCTGTCTTCTGAATATGTGCTTATCTGAAGTGACAGTGGTCCTAAGCACTATGAAACTGAAAGAACACAATAGCTATTTTAGGGGAAGTATATTAACTGATTTAAGTCTTGAATTTTAACTGAAGTAATTAACATTTGGAAATGCTTTAAAATATCCTTATAAAGAACTGAAAATGATACAAAAAGTGCAAACTTACTCTTATAATTTCTATACTAGAAAGGTATACATGTGCCAGAGCTCCAAAGAATATGAATTTTTCCTTACCGATTGTTTTAAAATGAAAGCAAAATCTCAATTGTTTCAGAATCATGATATTCCCTGGACTTTGTCAATGAAATGTAAATAGGAAAAAAAAGAAATCCCCATAATTCTTATGTTATTAAATATACTTTGAGCTAAAAGCACATATTAAAATGAAGCACTTATTTCAGCTTTCACATTGTAATTTGTGAATACAGATTAAATATTTTCCATATTAAAGTATTTGATCTGTAACTAACATGAAAAACTTCAGTATCCTAAATAACATTGTTTCCAAATTAGCAAAACCAAGTTACTAACATTAATTAATCAGCTACCTATAATCTTAAATTCACCCCTCATGATTAGTCTTCAAATTGTATTTTCACATAGTTATAGAAAATAATTGAATATTCAAGTAAAGGAAAAATGAAATGATACTGACATCGCATTACTTCTATAGATGATGGACTTCCAGATAAAGGAGATAAGTCAAGGCAATTATCTTGCATAGTATCTTTTACTAGAGATGAGTTTTTCCATTCCTTTGGTAGTTCTTTTTGTGTTTTAGCCACGGAGACTTTCTGTTTTTTCTTTGGAAGCTTTATGGTTTTGGTTCTGGAATGGATATTCTCCTCCTAAATGTATTAACAACTTTCAAATTATACTCAAATACAAGTGTTTATACTTGGATACATACAATAATCTAATTAAATTATATTCAAATATTTATTAAATATATTATTACGTACAGGCATCACAAGGACTAGACATGAGCAGTGAAAGACTTTCTAATATACTAGACGGTGTAAGACAAATTCACATGAAAATATAATAGACTATAATAAATACCATAAGAGATACAAATAAAATGATACAATGGTTCAACCAGAAGATTATAGCCAGTTTACGGAAACTAGGAAGAATTTCTAGATTTCATGACACTCAAGATACTGAGAGTCTATGAAAGAAGGTAGCGAGGGGAAGACATTATTGGGAATAAGGAAGACTATTGACAAGAACAAAGGGAGTTGAGAAACACAAGTCCTATTTGGGAGTCACAAGTTATACTATTTGACTATTATAATTCTCAGTACACTGGGGAAGAGTAGAAATAAACATGGAAAATATTTTGATGCTTTTAATGTCTGACAAAGGGCATATTTTCAGAGTTGTTATTTTGAAAAAGGATGGGATGAGAGGTGGTTTGGGAAGACTTATGTGACTATATGTATGGTAAATTAAAGGAAGAAGTGCTAGAAAATGTGGAGATAAGTTATCAAGTCCTTAAAGTCTTCTAGGTAAGAGATAACAGGGTTACAAACAAGGGGAGATGGAGGTTTAGTGAATTAAAATCAGCATAGCATAGTGATCAGAAACCTACCTTCAGTGCAAGACTCTCTAGGTTCAAGTCCTAGTTCTACCGCTTCCTAGCTGTGTGAACTTGGACAAGTTCTTTTTCAACGAGCCTCAATTTTCTCATTTGTAAAACAGGATGACAGTAATAGCCTATAGTAATTACCTATAGTACTTATGAGATTTTAAGAAGTTAAATATATAAAGTGCTTAAAATATAACAGCCGGTACATTAGCACATTGTAAGCACTATTTTCTTGTGTGTTAAAAAAGATTAACAAGCAGTTAAGGCTACAACACAAGTGGCTGGCAACGTGTCTGAACATTATGCAACATAAGTTAGGGATAGGCATAAGTGAGACAGGGTATGGGAAGAACCTCAGACACCAAAATGTTTGTTTTCATTCAAGAGAAAGAGACAGCATCTCAACAGGCTATTGAAGCATAATTTTGGAAAGATCAAGTATTTCTCTATTTCAAAGATACTATCATAAAGTTATAATTTTATTGATGTCAGACATCTGTTCTGTAACACTAAAGCCAACTTATTACAAAATGTAGTATTATAATTCTTAAGAATCAATTTTTAGATTTATATAAGTTTTCACATATAGAGGCCAAATCTTAATTAAGTGACAAATATGACATTTTTACAAAAACATTTAGTATTTTAAGATGCTCTTAGAAAATGTTAATCTGAATTTTATTTACCTTTACTAGAAATTTCTCTTTAAATGAATGTGAAAAATCTTGTTCACTCTCTGATTCTGAATTTGAGAGATCTTTATAATTTTTTTTGGTTTTTGCTGCTCTTCGTGGAAGTCTAGTTCTCGTATCTGGAACTGTCTTGTCGACCTTTTTGGTGATGTTTTTAGTGGGCGTCTTTGGGAGAAAAATGCCTGAATATTGTTAGATCAGTATTTGAGATACAAGAAATATAAGCTGTTTGCTATAAGACTGGCTCTGTGACAGACATACATAAAATATTTATAGGATAAAATAATTCCTGTTTAATATTTTTTAAATGACTGGATTTTACCTTCTTATTACAACTATCTTTTTTACCACCTTTTTATCTCTACCATTAAATCCCTGAGAGGCCTGATATATATTATTTAGCTAAAGTAAAAGATCAAAAATACTTAAAAACCACAGAATAAAACAGACTTAAAACGTGACCAATGGGATTAAAAGGAGAAGACAGGAGAAGTGTGCAAAGGCAGGAACAATTATGAAAAACTGATAACAAGGATAAAACTATGAAATGATTAATTATTTTTATATGATAAGAAAAAATAATTTTAAAGGGATGTTTGAACACAAACTTCATAGTTTACCATTTTAGATGTTGGCTGTCTCTTTTCCGGAGATGGTCCTGCAATTCAGAAAAATAAGGTTACACTTTTCAAATAGATAAGAATTGGTATTAAATTAGAACATTTCTGCATACATAAATTAAAAATCATAAAAAGAATAAGAGTACATCTTTTTTTTCTTTAAAAAAAAATAAAAGTACTTTTGTGAGCATTAAAGGAACCTCCTTCCATGTGGCTGAAAGCCGCTCCCACAACCTAATCTTCTCAGCTCTTCCGCTGAAGAATTTGGCCTCACAAAAAGCTGCTTTGGAAGGTTTCCTTTCCCCAGAATTTTGTAGTAGTCTGACTGCACCACACCATTGATTAAAAAAAAAGAAGACATCTTTAAATTCATTTAAAAATTTCAATTTCAATAATTGGTTACTTTTACTTTTTGGTATGATATGAATTGCCAATTTCCCTTCCCCTCCTTTATTTTATATTATAAAACTCTTTAAACATATATAAGAGAACATGTAACATAAGTTATAAACACTCAGGATTGACCACTCAGTGTAAGAACTCGATTATGAATAATGCTGAATCTACTTATGTATGTTCTCTTATAACCATCCTCCCTATACCCTCTGCTAAAAGGTAATCACTATCCTGATCTACATTTCTCATTCACTTGCTTTTAAAAAAAAAGTATTACAGATATTAATACATACCTCTCAACAATTAGCTTTATGAAATAATCACATCCTATATAATATTCTATTTGCTTTATTTTCTATACATTGTTATGTTTCTAAGATTTATCCATATTATTGATAGTAGCTTTAGTCTCTCTTCCCTTTTTTGCCCTCCAAGTACGATGTCATCTTTCTAAACAGTCTTTGAAGCTCAAGAGGAAGCAAAGCTTTTTTGGAAGAAAGGTACTCTAATCCTGGCAATCAGTCAGTTCATATATATTAATTTGTAGTCATTCAGCCATTCAAACAAAATAATTCACACAGAAATTTAACTTTATAAGTATTTACTAATTACAGTATTCTAACCTCTAATGTCTCCCTAAGATCTCCAATCTTCTACTTTATGCTATTATACAAATGTCTTTATTTGCACATCTTACCACTGGACTGTAAGCTACCTCAGGGCATGTGAATCTTACTGAGTTTCTCCTTGTATTGCAATAAACTGCTTCCAGGTCCAGATTCTATGACCAGATCCAACCTCACTTTTCACTACTTTCCCACAAACATGATCTATGTTCCCTTCCAGCTACCCCAACATGGCATTCCCTGAACATATGATGCTCTTTCATACTTCTGTCCCTTTTATATATGAAAATCCTGCTTTTCTTCATCAAGTATCTTGTTGACCTCTCACCTATTTTGACAATTCAGCCTCATTTCTAAATACAGTGCAAAATTCACTTCCATCTCTCTATTTTTACTTCTTTTTAAATCATTACCACTATTACCCACCCCCAACACACACACAGGTCACCACTGTTATTTTTATTCTGAAATAAAAAAAGCTGATTCCCTTGAAATAAATATAAATTTAAGTGAAAAACATAGCATTTATCTTAAGTCCTCTTTTGAAAACAGAATATATTAAAATATTTGTATTTTATCAAACATTGAAATTGATGTTCAGCTATGAAAATGATTATCTTTGGACAAAACTTATACCTCAAACTCTCATCCAAGTACTTCAAGAGATTCACTATCACAAAGAGAAAGGAGGATGACCACAATCTGGGAAAATAATGTGTGGAAGACTTAGGCTAAAAAAAAAAAAAAAAAAAATCTGCAAGTAAATTGTTGTTCTTTTGATATATTGCATCTATATAAATTCCTAAAAAGTATGTGTATTGGGTGCAGCAGGGAGATAGGATGTTAAGAAGGGAAAACATATATGTTAATAAATGTAAATAAATGTAAATTGATATAAGGTTAGTGTTAAGGTCCAAGCTTTGGGTTTGTTTAAGGGTGCTGGGCTCATGAGTATTTAGTACATTAGTCACAATAACTAATTAGCTAAATAACTGAATAACAGTGGGCTGTAAGTACACATATGGTGAGATTATGTCATGAGCCAAGGATTATGATAAATCATATTTTGTGTCCCAAAGGTTCTATTAAAAAAGAAAAGTAATTTGAATGTAACCATATTACCTAAATAACAAAACAAAAATCATAACTACTGTAATGTTTTGTCCTGTCCATAAGGGTATATAGTTAAAAAGAGTCTACAAACAAAAATATACTTACCAATAAAGCATTTTATATAATTGAAAGGGTAAAATCATTTGCAACATTTCTCTTAAAAGTAATTTCTTACTTGATTTCCCACTTCTATGTTTCTTCACATTTTTATTTCTGCTATAGTCTATTAGCTGTGGTTTTGATTTCGATTCTCTTAGCCAGCTAACATCAGTCTTGCTGTCATCACATCTGTATTCTGTTTCAGAATCACTAAAGAGATTTTTCTTTTTATGATTTGTTATAATCTAGAAAAAAAAGATCTTTAAAATAGATGAAGAAATACATCTCATTCTATGTCATGCAAGTTAAGCCCAAAAAACCAGGAAAACAAACTTCTCTTTTTTTTTAACATACTAACGATATTAAGGATCTGTTCCAAGAAAGTCACTCAGAAATCCAGACCAGATAATGAGATATGTATTTTGGTGTTGGTTTTCCTAATTAAAATTTAAATCAAAACAGCTTATTTCCATAGAGATATAAATTAATACTGTCAAAGAAAATAACTAAAGTTGTCATATCTTCTATTTTTAGATGGTTACAAATAGCTCAAAGATCATAAAAAAAAATTTATAATGGGAACATGGATAATCTCAGAGGAATAAAAAAACCAAAATGTTATTCTTTTCCAGTTCCTTGATAATATTTGACATTAAAAACTTCTAAGTGAAGTATCACAAGAATAGAAAAACAAGAACCACATGCACTCACCATCAAATTGGTATTAAATGATCAACACTTATGTGCACATACAGTAGGTAACATTCATCGGGTGTCAGGCAGCTGGAAGAGGGGATGAGGGGATGGGTATATTCACACCTAATGGGTGCAGTGCACACCATCTGGGGGATGGGAACGCTTGCAGCTCTGACTTAGGTGGGGCAAAGGCAACATATGTCACCTAAACATTTGTGTGCCTATAATATGCTGAAATAAAAAAAAATTTAAAAAATAAAGAACAGCTACCTATTCTAAAAAAAACTTATTAAAAGAAATACTATTTTTAATAGACATAAGATATTATACACTTACTCTTTTATCTTTTGTTTTGAGAGAAGGTTCAAGTTCATCATGATTCCTTAAACTCACCCTTAAACAAAAATATGTATTAATTTTAAAATACCCTTCATATTTGTTTTAGGCTAGCATGCATTGGACAATGAGACCTAAGTTTTCAACCTTAACTCTTTCACTAATTAGCTATATTAGTGATGTATTAGCCAAGCCAGCCACTTACTCTCTCTTATCTCAGTTATAAAATAATGAGGTTCAATTAAAGAACTATTAAGTCTTTTAAGCTTTATGATCTAAGATACACAACTAATATTTAAAATGTGGATAACCTGCATATTAATGTTAAAAGTAAATTCTGAAGTAACAGAATCATAATGGGAATAACCATGACAGTAGCATTTTTATTCACTCTTCTCATATGTTAAAAACTCTCAGAAAGACTGGGAAGAGATATTTAACAGAAAAACAAAGATGAAGATAAGTATATTTTAATCTGACCTATCTAATTATAATAAAAACACCTACAATTTTATTGAATTATCGACGCAGGCTTCTCTAGTTGTGGCTTGAAATTCTTGGATCTATATTGTGAATAAACATTTAAAAAAAAGAATTCTTAGTGTCAAAATAAGGTAAACAAAAAAGAAACATAAAATCTAGTTTTTGTTGCTTCACAGAATAAGATTTGACAATAAAATTAAGTTTCCTATAATATTTTTATTTAAGAAGAAAGCTAATAAATTATACTAAAAAAGAATGTTTTAAATTTGCTGTATAACTGATTTTCTTGATAGAGCAGTTAAGTCCTTCTACCCCCCCCAAATTACTTGTTTCTCTCTCTTAAAGATTTGTAAAAGTTTAAATATCCAATTATTACATATTTAAAAAAATTTAAAGTATATAAGAGGAGGTACATCAAAAAATATACTCTAGTAACTGCATAGTAAATATAAGATAACTAGTAACTAAATATAAAATAACCAATGATTTCTAGCTTACTCCAAGTTTTATAACAGGTTCATCAGCTCCATTCAAACTGAAATTGTAAACATCATTCCTGTGAAAATGAAGAGAAATATTAACTCCATTGTATAATAAATGCATTTAGTCTATTCAAATCTGAAGAAAAGATGAAAAATTACTTACGATGGGCATTCAGAAGTAACATTAACAAAAGTAGTCTCCAGTTTTCTGTAACTTTTTTTATGAACCTTTTTCTAAATACAAAAGAGGTTTACATAAAGCCATTAAAACTTACATATTACTGTATATGGCAAACAAATAACATGTACAACTACATTTTCATGTATTTTACAGTTGTGCTTCCACTAATATAAATCTGGCATTTGTAACATTTTCCTTACTGAAAATTGAATAAAAATATACCCTAAAGAAATCGCCACCTCCTAAAGATATCTGCACTCCTATATTCACTGAAGCATTATTCACAATAACCAAGACATGGAAACAACCTAAGTGTTCATCAACAGATGAATGGATAAGGAAATCGTGGTATATAGGTATATACAATGGAATATTATTCAGCCTTGAAAATAGGAGATCCTGCCATTTTCCACAACATGGAGGAACCTAGAGAACATTATGCTAAGTGAAATAGCCAGACACAGAAAGAAAAACACCACATGATCTCACATGTGGAAGCAAAAAAAAAGTCAAATCCATAGAAATAGAGAATAAAACAGTGGTTATCAGAGCAAGGAAGAAGAATGAAATGGGGAGATGTAGGTCAAAAGACACAAAGTTGTGGGATGTAAGATATGTAAGTCTAAAGATCTAATGTACAACATGAGGTCTAAAATAAATATTATATTGTACTGTGGGATATTTGCTAACGGAGTAGATTTTAGGTGCTCTTGCCACAAACACAAAAAAAGGTTAACTATGTAAGATGATGGCTATATTAATTTTCTCGACCATAGTAATCATTTCACTATGTTATATACTTTAAATATATACTATATTAAACATCTGTACTTTTAAAAATATTGGAAACAAACACTAAAAACATAATAAAATATTATAAATCTAATATAAAATATAAAATTCTTATAACCTTTTTACTGACATTGTTGCATATAAATAAATGACCTCCTTACTGATATTCCACAAGATAAATTTTAGTGATGCAGAATCACAAAACAAGCACACTTCTACTTTGTTTCAGACTCTCATTTCCCTTAAACGCTTATGCAAAAAAATTTGGGAAAGGCTAAGCTTTAGTTAAGGGTCAAAAGGTATCAATTAACTAGTATTGTTAGGAAAAAGTATGTGTAAGATTATTAATATAATATAGCTCAAAATATATTCAAACAGATCACAAAGAAGTTAAACAGAATTTTATAAATAGTTGTAATGTTTTATTAAAGAAATTTATGATTAAATACACAAATAACATCACTAAATAATTGGTTACTGATCAGAAATAATCAGAAGACTAACTTAATATTAAAGTTATTAGTTAATATTAATTTCAACTTAATATTAAAGTTAGAAATATTAAAACCTAAAATATTCATTTTAATTTTTGATTCATCTTCCATTTGATTATTTCTTTTGATTATTTTATAGAGAATTGTTTGCATTATTCCAAAAAGTTTATCTCTCATCTTATCCCTCCAATCACTTATCTGACTTACCCTTTCCAATACGATTTTTACCCGTGTTTAGGTATGTTCACCAGTGGGTGTTAAGTGTTACAGAATATATAAAAATGAGCCAAGATGTTAAAAAGGATATGCAAAAGTGTAAGTAAAAGTAAGCAAAGGTGTTACAGAACATGCAAAGATGATTCAAAATAGTTACATTCTTAGAAATTGGGGGGGGGGAACCCCTGCAATAATGAATAACATATTTTTAAAAAAATGGTAACAAAAAAACATTATTGTGCAGATTCGGAATTCTTGCCAATTGAAGTTTTTGAGGTAGGGAACCTTGAGAAGTTTTCAGAAACCAGGTAGACTCCAAAGTAAGATTTGTCAGGAGGAATATTTTGAAAAATCAGAAAAGAAGTTGGGAGAGCCTGCTGACTCAGTTTAAAGTTAAAGTTCTTTCCCAAGCAGAAAGAAAAAGAAAATAAACTAATATTTAGAAAAGACAGTTCAGAGAACCTCAAGACATCATTCTTCAATTAAACAAGATATGTCTGGAACACTAAGAAATGACAATCTTTTAAAGGGCCTACTGAGCCAGTCTATGTCTCTCCACTTAATAAACAAGAGGGACCAAAGAAGGTTTCTCATCAAATGAATGACTTGATTGAAGTTGTGTGCTTTAGAAAAACACAAAAACAAAAGCTGGTATTGAATGCAATGAATGGATTAGCACAGAGAAATACTAGAGGCAAAGAGAATTACATAAAGGCAACTGTTATTAATACAATCCAGAGATTAGAAATTAGAGAATTGAAACTAGGCTAATAGGAGTTGGCATAGACAAGAGAGAGAAGGTTCGGGGGGAACTTACGGAGGGTGAACCTCAAAACCTGAAATATTAAGTGGACACAGAAAGTAATTGTGAAGAAAAAAAATCAAAGATAATTGATATATTATTTTAAGCCTGGATGAATAGTAAATGTTTTTAACAAAATTGGGACTTCAGAAGGATCTAATTGTCAGGAGAGATGGGATCAGCCAGAACAAAAGCATGGCACTAAGGTTATACTGAACCAAAATGTTAAAATTATTGGGCTCATATGTGTAAAAGAAGGATTTTCACTGAAAAACAAGGTTATAGGGCTATTTTGAATTCTTGCCACTAGCAATGATAATTCATTTAGCAATACTCTGAAAATATTAAATGTAATTCCACCTTACTACTATGCTATTTTGTGTTTATAGTCAAATATCAAGTTTGACTATAGGTTTAGTGAAGTTAAATAATACCTACCTTACTAAGTTGAACATCAGATTTGTTTGAAAAACCACTGTAAAAAAAGCAATTAAGTATCAGTAGAATATTTTTCATAAAAGCCATTTTATATAAGGTAAAACTTATATAAGATTGAGGTCACTACATCTATATTTAATATGCTATAAATAACTAAAATGTGACAGCACTAGTCAGCAGTCCAATATTTTTGCAACTTCATAGTAAATAGTGCCTATAATAGTTCATTTTAAACTGAAACATTTTAAACTGAAACATTAATGCAGCAGGAAATACCAATTTAAAATGAATGGTTCTTCCATTAAAGTCATTTTTTTTCATGGCATATAAGGCCAGAATTAATTTAAACTTGAATTAACAACCTGACAGACTATAAATGGGCATTTTATAATAATAATTAACCTTCAGAAAGACTGTGAAGAACATATTTACTATAAAAATAATCAATTTCAGCTTATTTACATTTCATTAAGCAATGTATTTAAATATATTTAGTTTCACACATTACTAGATTTAATAAATACTATTCTAAAATGTCTCTATCCTAAAGATTTATTTCTGAAATGGTATGTTGTATTGATATATTTTGATACTTTATAAAATGTAACTATACACTAGAATGACGAATTTCAAATTTAGTTTCCCTCTTGTATGAACAGCTATTTATAAAATAAATAACCATGTGTTTTCCACTGAAAAATTACATTATTTGAACCTATATTTAAAACTAACCTTTTTAAAGCTGTGTAAAATAATTCAGTTGTATCTGTCAGAAAAATATACATGTATAAAATTTAAAAACATACCTATCAATCAAAGACTCCTTTAATTTTCTCGTATACTTTATGTCATCTTTTGGTTTGTATCTCTCATTAATTTGGCTTATCAAGGATTCTGCTGCATCAGTAAATCCTTTCCCTTTTGACTTTTCTCTCTGAAACAATTTATCAGTTACTTTAAAACTCTATCAGTTAACCTTCAAAGGAAAATAAAGGCTGAAAAAATAATTTAAAAAAAATCTGGTTCTATTTATACCTACAAAGAAAAATAAAAGGGTCAGAAATTATTAGGTTAGTGCAAAAATAACTGTGGTTTTAGCACTGTCGAAATTTGATGTTTGGTATTGGAATACATTCTTAAATGTGGTTAATGTTACATATCATTTTAATGCACAGTTCTTGCTTTATTTTTTTTGCTAATGACTTATTATTTGCTGTTTTATATTTATTTTAAACTATGGGAATAACATTAGACAGAAAGCAAATCCGAGTGATTTTCTTATTTGAGTTCAAAATGAGTCATAAAGCAGTGGAGACAATTTGTAACATCAACAATGCATTTGGCCCAGGAACTGCTGAAGAACGTACAGTGCAGTAGTGTTTCAAGAAGTTTTGCAAAGGAGACTGAAGATGAGGCGTGCAGTGGCCGGCCACTGGAAGTCGACAACGACCAATAGAGAGCCATCATCGAAGCTTACCCCCTTACAAACTACACGAGAAGTTGCCGAAGAATTCAAGATTGACCATTCCAGTGCAGATGTCTTTATCACAGAATGTCTTGTGCTCTTTTGGGTAGATGCCTAATAATGCTATTGCTGGATCGAATGGTAATTCTAATTTTAGCTCTTTGAGGAATCTCCAAATTCTTTTAATTGAAGTGTTTACTTATTTTGCATCTGATGTTATTACTATGTATTTGGCCTTTTATCTACCACCTTACTATTGCTTTCAGCTTGACCTGTTTTATGTTCCTTTTTCTTTCTTCTTCTTTTGAATTACTAAAACATATTTTGTTTTTCCACTTTTCCTCTTTTCTACAAACATAAGAATCATACATTCTTTCACTTTTGCTTTAGCAGGTGCCCTAGAGATTAAAACATGTATCCTTGATTTGTAATTTAACATAAATTATCACAGTCACTTCTTTCCTGATAATGCTTGAATGTTAGAAAACTTGAAGTATAGATAACCCCTCATACCTCTTTGCTACTGTTCCTAAATTTTTCACATATTTTATATCTGAAAGACAGTATATCATCACATTCATTTATAATTATCTACACTTTTTCCCCTTTCCTTTGCTCTTTAGTCTTCCTGAATTTGGCACTTCAATCTGAGATCAATTTCTTTCTGCCTAAAAATTATCTTTGGTATTTTTTTCAATGTAGGTAGACTGAGCAAAGCTTCTTTGTTTATTTGAAATAGCCTTTATTTTGGGATCCTTTTTGAAGGCTGTTTTTAAGGGGTATGGAATTATATAACAGGTGACAGACATTTCCTTCCAGCACTTTAATAATTGTATTCTATTCCTTTTCGGCTTTCACCTTTTATGGTGAGGGGCCACTGTCACTGTATTGTTGTTACTTTAGTGTTTCTTTATTCTCTGGCTGATTTTTAAGACTCCTTCATTGACTTTTCCATTGTCTTACTATGGTGTAATTATGTACAGTTTTCTTTGTATTTATCTTAAAGTTTGGGTAGCTTAGCAAATCTCATCCCCATTTTGAAAAACTCATGGTCATTTTCTCTTCCAATATTGCCTCTTCCCCATTTTCTGTCTCCTCTTCTTCAGGATATCAAATTACATACGTTAGACCTTTTTAGAGTGACCCACATGACTTTTTTTTCTATATCTTTTATTTGTTTTTCTGTGTGCTCAGTTTGGATATATCCTAATTATTTATTAACTTTTCTTCCAATTCACTAACCTTTGAATCATATCTATTATGCTGTTAAACCTATTTAACTTTAGTCATTGTGTTTTCACTTCAATTTTTTCACTTTATATTTTTTAGAATTCCAATTCTCTGGCAGAGTTATCCGATTTTTTCTGTATTTTTTCTTTTTCCTGTATTTTCTTATTAATATTAATCATGGTTGTCATTGATTTTTTATTTGGTAATTCCAATAGCTTGATCACTCGTGGATCTTTCTATTGTCTATTTTTTCTCTTAGCTTTTTGTTCACAGGGTTTTATATCTTTGAATGCTTTTTGTTTTTAAATGCCATTGAAAAAATGATAGAAGCTCTAGATCATATTACACTTCTCCAGAAAGGATTTACCTTTTCATCTTTTGGTAAGAGAGGATGTGATGACACTGATTCAATGGGACTGAGCTGAATTGAGGCAGGACAGTTTTGATGACACCCTGTCAAGATTCCAGTTCATACCTGCTCCAACCATATGGCTCTACAATGCTTGCAAGTGAGAGTTTGCATGTTCATAAGGGTCTCTCTCCATGATAGTAAATAATCTTGAACACTCATCTCTTTAGTACCATGAGACTACAAACAACTCCACCGAGCTATTAGAGATGTTTGCTGAGCTTATTAGCTTACTGTTCTATGTGGCATCAAAATTCAGCAAATGTCTTAAAAGGAAAACCAGCTATAGTCAGTTTTCCATTCCGCCCTTCTTGCAGGGATCTTAGTCTCTTCAGTCACCAATGTTGCCTCTTTAATTACATAAGGCTACAAAAACTCTGCTGTTTATCTTGTCTTTGAAAAGCATCTCTTACCCTGAGCAAAGACTAGATTTTCAACTTTTTGCTCTGTGTACAGATTCTTTAAATGCCTTCATAAAAGCAGCTGTACAATGACCACTCACTAATGTTCCCACTTCCTCAGAATCTGGCTGCCTCTATTTCTTATTTCAGCAACAGCCTTTACATAGGTTTCTTTCTTTCTTTTTTTCTGTTTTGTTTTTAATCTATTGTTTCTAGCTCTTGGTGGGATTGTTCTTCTTCAAGCTACTGCATTATACCATGACTTCATTCATTTGACATGTTTCAGTAGTGACTATGAGATAATGGTACAGGCACTGTCCTGGATGCTGGGAATACGGTGGTGAACCTAAGAGTCTGTACTAGCAGAGTGACACTCTAATGAAAGTAGACCATTAAAATATATAGTAATAAAAATGTAAACTGTCAAGTGGTGATAAATCCTATGAAATAAGATGATAAAGGGGATAGAAGGTGATGATTCCATTTTATCTGGAATGTTCAGAGAAGGTCTGCCTGGTAAGGCAACCTAAGTGAAGTGAACAGAGCGATCCACGTGTATGTCTGGGGAGAGTGCTGCTGATGTGGGACATAGTAAGTGCAAAGTCCTAAGGCATCATCATGCCTGCTTGCAGGCATGAGATTAGATGTGTGCTGTCAACAGTCTGCTTGCAGCAAACGAGCGAGGTGAAGAATGGTTGAGAAGTAGCAGGAGGTCTGGAACCAATCATCTCAGGGCTTGTATTTATAAGACATCTTAACTTAGTAGAAATAGGAAGCTATTAGGAGATCTTTTACATAAAAAGTTTACTCTGGCTCTTGCTTTCCATGCAGCAGCATGGAATTGGGGAGACAAGCTCAGAGTCTTTTGCAATCGTTCAGGAAAGAGATAATGGTGGCCTAGGCAATCTGATGCAAAGTGTAAAACGTGGACTCCTGAACTAGACTGCCTAGGTTCAGATGCCAGCAATGTCAATCATTAGCCGAAGAATCCTGCTCAATCTCTCTGTACCTAAGTCTTAGAAATGGAAAGGCTGAGGAACAGCTTTAGATACGATACATTTGAGATGCTATTTTAACATTCAAGAGGAAATGTGAATTACATTTTGGAGCTCCATGGGTAGGTGCAGACTGAAGTTAAACATATGGGTTGGTCAGAATATGTACTATATTTAAGGCTATGAGATTAGATGTGTTCCTCTAAGATTCAGGCTATCCAGTACAGAATCTGAGAAGACTGACTTGTGAGAGAGGAACATCACAAGACAGTAGTGCCCAAGAGATCAATACTAGAAAGTATTCCACAAGGGAAGTGTGATTAACAGTGTGAAATGCTACAGATGGTTAGAGGTCAAGCACAGTAACTGAAAATCAGCCATGAGAGCTGGCAATGAGGTTGTTCTGATCTTACTGGGAGCAGTTATGGTAGAGAAATGGGAAACAAAAAACTGAATGAAGAGGGTTCAAAGAGAAAACAGGAAGACAAAAAGAGAAGGCACCAAGTTACATTTTACAAAGAGTCTTGGTGCAAACAGGAGCAGACAAATAAAGAAATAAATACCTGGAGGAGAAGCTGAGATCCTCTCCAGTGAGACAGATATAAATGTCACTTTACTGTCATGAAAGTTTTTGTTGAGCCAATCTTCAGGCTGTAGAATCATCCTTCAGTTCACCTGGGGTGATTGAAATGACTTTTGTCTCTCCCTACTTTATCATTCAGTTGTTTAACTAAACACCTCTCTTGGCTGTTCCTTGAAAGGCTTAGTACTGTTCTGCCATGTTGTGAAGGATTAAGCATCTGCACTCTGCTGGTATAGTTAGTAGTTCTTGATATCAGAGGACTTGAATCTTTACAAGAAAAATCATAAGCTCAAACTCTAATTGTGCTGAGCCACAGTTTTGAATTTTTATGCTATATTATTCTGGTGCTCAAGTAGCTAGCTGGCTTATCAGCAGTTACATCTCAGTATATCTCTTTTATCCTCCATTGTTCATTATCAAACTGTAATTCTGATGCAATGCTAGAAAATATTCTGAGGTTTGGGGCAACAAGATTGTGAGGACTAATTCTGTTCATCAGATATCAATATTAACATATTAACACAAAAGAAAATGTGGTGTATTAGTTTACTAGGGCTGCCTAACAAACTAATATGGACTGGGTGGCTGAACAACAGAAATTTACTTTCTCATAGTTCTGTAGGCTGGAAGTCCAGGATCAAGGTGGTGGCAGGTTTTGCTGTTTCTCCACCCATAGCTTGCAGATGGCCGCCTTCTCACTGGGTCCGCCCTGGTCCTTCCTCTGTAGGTGGGCATCCTTGGAGTCCCTTTAAATGTCTAAAATTCCTCTTCTATGACACTAGTCAGAATACATTAGGGCCTGCCTCAAGGACCTCATTTTAACTCAATCACCTCTTTTAAGGCCCTATAACGAAATACAGTCACATTCTAAAGTATTGGGAGTGAGTATTTCAATAGTTTGGGGGAAAACAATTCAGTCCATACCTGTAGTAATCTGTTTAATAAGTGCATAACATATTTTTAAAAGGATGGAGAAAAAAAATGCTAAAAGCAGTTTGAAAACCAGTAGTAAGAAGTGTCAACTTAGATCAAGTAAGAACTAGAATAATACATTTATAACTAACATTTATTGAACCTCTACTATGCTACTATATATATATTATCCCACATACCTGGCCCATCTATAATGTGTGTATGTAATATATATACATATGTCACTGGAGAAAGCCTACAAAGTAGTTATTACCACTTCCCAAATGAGGACACTTGGGCTCTGTACTTCAATCCAATAATTCACAGAAGTCTTAAATCTGCAGAGGCATCTGAATTATTAAAAATGTTACATTCATCATATACATTCAACATATAGCAGTTATGGCAGAGAAGAGAGGTATAGACAATATAATTTAGAACATTTTAAATAAAACGTTGTTAAAATAAAGTAACCATACACCATAAAAAGATGAATTTTAGTTACCTGTGCTTTGCTTTTCCTGATTAGAGATAAATGTGATGACAGAGACATGACAGAAACTTGTTCACATTTTAAACCTAATTCTTTCTTCTGCTAAGTGAAGTTTGAGTGAGTGATAATATGAAAGTCGTGGTGCCAATTTTGACAAGATCGTGAAGTTGTAATCATCTTCTCTCTAGAAAATGATTCTCCCCAGAGTGATTATCAAAACATTGAGAAAACATGCAAATATCTGGATGCTATAACCTGTCCAAATAGATTTGATGCATTTTCAAAAATATTTCCTTTTGCAATATATAGTTTATGTATATTTTAGAATTAAAATTGTTATATGAACAATGAAAATCAACAGCTACCTAATTATGTACACAAGTCATATTTTTGCTTCAATTACTTCTGCTTGGTTTGGAGTTCTCAGTGACAATTTGATGAATTGTCATGTAATGACTTAGAAATCAAATATTTAAAAATCCTGTTTAAAATTAAATTTAGGGCTATAAAAATGAAAGAGTGTCTTCAATCTGTTTGTGTCATGTCTGCATATATTCATCCCATAAAACAATATTCATATTCATGTGTTTGGAAAAATAACAGAGCAAGTTTGAAGTACATATTAAATTCAAATTTTAAGAAAAGGAAAAAAAGGAGAAATAATCTATGTGAATTATTTCACAATAACCTTCAACTTCTGAAGATAATGGAGGAAGACAATAGTCACATTCAAGCTTGTAAAACAATTTTAATTTTTACTCAAAATATATGAGATGTCATCATTAGCCCTTGTCTTACACACTTGAAAAATGGAGACAATTGTTCAGGAAAGGAAGGGAAACAGAAACTATTAGATTTTAAGCTCAAGTTTCAAGAAAAATTCAGATAAGGCAGGTAAAAACCCCGATATTTCCCCCTGTCCAACATTGCCAAACACATTGATTTCCATATATATTTCATAAAAATATAAATATTATTTATTAGAAATAGTATATTTAAGATTAGTTCTCTTTCTAATAACATGATTACTTGCTTTAAAGGAAGGCTCCCTAATAGTGTCACTTACTTCATAAACTGTCCTGCAGTTTTGTGGGTTTTTTTAAATTTCAATTTATTTAAAGAATAAATATCACATATCCAAGGGTAAGCTATTTTTTATCAACATCAAATGTAAGTGGTCAGTATTTTGCAATAAAGAATTTCATCGCATTTAACAGAACATTACTGCACCATGGGTGGAATGACTTAATTGTGGGCCTTTGTATATAGACAGATTCTGATAAGAAAAATATCTTTAAAAATAGGAAAAAAAGAAATGCTAGGAATAAAACTTAGCTGCATGAAATAATTTTTAATACCAAAACACACCAAATTCAATACAATTTGAAAGAAAACAATGAAAAATGTCATAACATAAACTATAATTAGATAGTATTGACTTTTTTAGGAAAATTGCCAATTCATTAGCTGATTTTTATATGGAAACAAAAATAAAGGGCTTTCTCATTATTTTTAGGCACAGGGAGGATACCACTGCTTTATTAAAAAAAAAAAAAAAAGACTAGATTAAATGTGAACAGGTAGCCCCCAAATGAGTAGTAAACTATCCCCATACCCCAACACGGCCACATATATACTTCCAGTTAATTCTGGCAATACAGAGAAAGACATTACAACCTAACTTAAAAAAATAAGACATAAACATAAAACAATAAAAAAAACCAAACAACAACACAAACAAGACCCTGTGATGATGAATTTTGTTCGTACCAATAGCTCAGAACTCCAAAACTCTGCTTGCATACAGCAACAGTGCAAACGGCATCCAAGCCAGGTTCCGTGGATACAATCTCTGCAACGCAGTGTAAGTTTCCTCTCAGCAGCCACTGACAAAGAGCTCAAGTGTAGTGAATGTATAACGTGGCTGGTTCTCTGACACCATAAATAAGAGTGGCCAGTGCCATTATTCACATCTGTTGGCCGAACA